>VFFE01000027.1:112789-291054 GCA_008921705.1 Burhinus oedicnemus | reverse complement strand
TGAGATGAAGCCACAGACCAGGCAGCTCCCCAGGAACACCACTTCCTCACCCAAGGGGAGCCTGGGTGCTCCAGCTGCAGGCTCTGCAGGGAGGCTGCCCCACACGGGGGACTCAGCCCGACCTGTGCTGTGTGCCAGACCAGCCATACCACCACAAGATGGTCCCATTCCCTTTGGTTTCAGGAGAATAGTTGATAATAAGCAACTGAAGTTCACTACTTTTCTTGAAGCACTTTTTGGAATGCCTCACTACAGGAAGCATCCCTCTGCCCAGTCTCCTCTGGATTTTCAGGCAGCACACAGCCTAATGAAAGCAAATACTTTGCTGCTAACAGCCGTCTGGTGATGTCCTTGAGACAGGGGAGGGGAAAAGACTCTGGGAATTCATGGAAACCACAACACATGTTCTGGTCACAAAAAAATCATTTTAAAAAAGTTCTTTTGCTAGGACTCAGTCCTGCCTCTGCTGCTTAATGCTCGCAGGAGTTTTAATCAGCTCAGAGGTGGCAGGAGCTGGCTATTCGGACTCCAGTGTCTTCTGTTTGCCTGCTGCCACATGGTCTGACAGTACGATCTGGTCGCTGTGATACCCAGGCAGCCCTACTGAATTCATTCTGCATTTGGAGATTTCTGAACATCTCCCATTCCCCCAGGGCGATAAAGCAAACCTCATGGCAAGGGCACGCAGAGACACACTGTCACGTGCTTGGAGTTCCCTGCAATGCACCAGTTCTCAGCAGCTGGGTACCAGCTACTGGGTACAGATATGTGACTCCACCAGATTTAACAGGAAGATCCAACTCTGGTCTGTCTCCTCTGTTGTCTGGGAGAGGGTCCAGCAGAGGTGAAACACGGAGAAATTTCTATTTTTAGAAACATTTGTTTTCAGGATAATTTTTCAAAGAGGTGACTGACAGGGCTTCATGTGCTCCAGAGACTGAACACACCAGTCGCAGCGTGGGTCACTCTGGCAGCTACCTGACCTTTGGGAGGTGAACAGAACACTTTGGGGGGAATGACCCTTTTTGTAGCTGCTGTCCCAGCCTGCCATGAGAAACGGTCCCAGTACAGCAGCACCGAGACGCTGGGGATATCCAGCGCCGTGGCTGGCAGAGAGCTCCCAGCCAGGACCTGGTGCCTGTTTTGTCTTAATGTATTGCTGCTGCAGTTTTTCCTGCAGCATTCAAGGGATGCTCTGGATGTATTGGCCACCTTTTGGCCAGTGGTGACACAGGACAGAGGAAAGCTGTTACCTGCTGTACCTCATGGTTGCCGCACGTATACCCATAGTTGAATGTCAAATACTCATTTCTTTCCCTCTGGTCTCAGACCTTTCCTTGTCTCCCTCCCTGCAGAGGGGAGGCAGGTCCCACACATCCGCATTTTCCTGAGAAGCCTCAGAGTGATGCAAATTGCCTGTCTCAGACAGCAGGTTGGATGCCAGGCCTAGGAGCCTGGCTTCATTAGTCCAGGTAGCACGGGCTTGCCGTGGGGAACTGCAGCTCAGCCACTACATGCCTTCCCCTGCTCTGGGGACCTGGGGGTCTCTGCGTCCTGCTGGAGGCAGAATCACAAGACACTTTGGGACAGCAGGGGAACCACCTCACTTAGGAGAGAGGTGACGAGTCTTGTGCCTGAATCACACAAGATTTCGATCTGCTCCCCATGTACTAGTGGGCTTTGGACCAGGCCAGCAGCACCTGTAATCATGGCAGGCCATCCTTGCTGTGTGACATTCCTGTGCCAGGCATCAGTTGCCACCACACAGTCTCACAGACCCAAAGTAGATGGCTGCAGAAAGGAGTGTGGGTACGAGAACTCCGCACCCAGAGCCTCACACAGTGATAAATAACAACGCCTGCATATTCACCCAGTCTCAGTACCAACAAGACCAGGCACAGAGCAGCTATTAGCAGAGCTGGGTTCCCACCATGAAGCTGCTCTGCAGCTGAATCTGGTCCCAGGCTGTTGGAGGTCCCCTCCTGCTCTGTAGCAGGGACCAGTCCCAGCCAGCCCCAAAGGACGAGGCAGAGGGAGCTTCTGCCACCCACGCCCAAGCTGCAGTCGGTGCAAAGAAGAAGGGAGGCTCACCCCTCCCTGTTGCTGCTCCCAAATTTGCATCACGGTGTCTGCCAAGTGCCCTGCTCTTCAAAGCACCCAGCTACTTCCCAGGGCACTCAGATGACTGGCCCTGTGCCTCTGGGCAGCAGGCAGTAATTCGGTCTACTGCCGGAAAACACGGTGGCCAAAAGCTGCCTTGCTGTGTCACAGGGCCCCGGTTAAGCTGTCCCCACAGGGTCTCACTGCCACCTAGCTCTGAGACTGAAGCTGGCGTGTCCCTGGCTGGTTCGGAGCATGGGGACGGCGAGCTCAGGGCTGCCCGCAAGATCCCGCAGAGCCATTTCTGTAGCTGCCCACGTGTTGGCTGGAGCATCTAACACAGACACCTGCTTTTGCAAACCGTGGCCCCTGCTGAGCTGTGCTGAGCTGCTGTTCACTGCTGCTAAAATTAGCCAAAGGCCCATCAATAAAGGAGCCCTTGAAAGAGCTCGCTCTCAAGAGCATCAAAGCAGGACAGCCTGCACCCTTTTCATCTGCTCACTCTGCTCCTCAGATGATAAAGTGGGACCCACACGGCGTGACTGCTGGTCTGGAGGAGATGTGGAGCAGGGCCTTGTGCATCAAGGGGCCGATTGATTTGTTAGCGATATTTCCAGTACTGTGGCAACAATAACACGTGATGAGCCTTTCCCCTTATCTGGCACTTTCCACCCTGCGCTTTTCACAAACGTTAATGAACCGGAGCTCATGATGATCTTTGGAGGAGGGGAGAGAAAAAATTCAGGCGTAATCAAACAGCACCTCTCAGCCCATGGTTTGTTTTTTTTTTTAATGTCAACTACAATCAGCTTTTGAATGACATGAAAACTGTGCCATTGAGTAGAGAAGATGTTCAGGCCTGCAGACGACTGTTGGAAGGGACAAGACAGAAGCGGATCCTACCCCTGGGAGGACACGCTCACAAAGAGGATAGAGCCCCAGGTTCCAGCCACAATATGTCTGGAGTGAGGTGCTCCAGCCTGAGCCCAAGTCCTGGGATACTTTGCCCAGCAACATCCCAGTGCCATGCCCTTGTTCATGGCATCCAGGAGATGGGCCAGCACTCAGCATCCCTCAGAGCTAGTATCCTGAGAATCTCCTCCAGGATGCAGAAATCAGGAGGGTGGCCTAGGAAACATCATGTTTAAAAATCACAGAGACATTTATAAACAAGGCCCTGGGGGGATGGGGCTCCTTTCCACTGCGCCGCCCTCTCCAGGCTCTCTGGGGTGCCCTCAAACATGTTTTTCTTTCCAATCTTGGGAGGAAGCAACTTGCTTTAAAAAAAATGGAAGGAACTGTAATGCCCGATTCCACAGGACTAACTCCATGACCCCTGAGGAGGTGCTGATAAAAGCCACCGCATGATGTGCTGTTAGAGATAAAATCACCAGACTCAGCAGCCCTTGATTGGGTCTCTCATCTGCAATCTGCTCAAGTGCTGATCCTCATCCAGAGGCAGCTTCTAAGTGTTTTAAGATTCAGGAGCTGGGAGGCAGAGGGAGCATGCCTGCTGCGGTGGGGCCTGAGAGACAGGGGGACGCAGCCTCTGCTCACTGCTCTGTATCATTTCTCCCACAATGTGTAAAGAGAACGAGAGCACCCCAAGAAGAGGGTGATGGCCAGCCCACTGGGACGGACTGTGCTCAGCTGGCTCCTGCCACCGGACAGCAGCAGTGTCCACCCAGCCCAGCCAAAGCCTGTGCCGGGTAGATAGGACCGAGCTGGCCACATCCCACTCTCCAGGCTCTTGCTCTGCTGTTGCAGAAGATACTCTGCACCTTCTGCTTTCATTCCTCTTATCCTCCCTGGCATCCTAAACCACAGCGCATGGCATCTATAAAAATCCATGTTCCCTAAAATGGTTCGAGAAATTATACTTGGGGGGAAGATTTACTCCCATGTGTATCAGCTGTCATCCACAAGCTGAATTATTTTGCATTAGACGAGACTCACCTCAGTGATTTTCAGCAGTTTCACAGAGGAAATGTGCCTTGGATGCCAAATACCAGTACTCTGCACTAGCAGGGTAATTAATTCAAAAGCACCGGAGAAACTGCTGCTGAAGACTTATCCATCGCACTTGACATGCAATGAATCAGCTGTGCTGTCATTTACATCTTTTTTAGCCCATTACATCTTCAGAGTCTCTCACCTCACATCCCAGTGCATCCACTGAAGTATCTGAAGCATTTTCAAGTCTAACATCACTGGAAACACTGGACCTCAGCTTCACCCCCATTCAGCAAATTGTCCCTAGCAATTGTGCCAAGGGAAAGGAGCTGCAGTTCCCCCATCTACCTACAAACACTTCTGGAGCTGCACAGCCTCTTGGCACTGGATTAGGGAAGGAACCTGCTTTTGGAAATCTCACAGCCTTTCAGAGATCTAAGGCAAGATATCCCAAACGAAACCAGATGAATTCCATTAAGAAAGAAACTTTTAGGGATCTCATGTCTCTGAACCTTTTTGCCTGGGTGGATAGTCCAAGCTCTGCAGCAGAGCCGGGGCAATCCAAGCAGCCTGCAGACACTGCTGCTTGGGATTAATACGTTCACTAGGGAAACTTTGCAGGAAAGAGTCTTGCAGTGAACAAGTTCATTGGTAGAGCTTCAGCTCTGCAATAATGGCATTTCCTATGAATCATCAAAATTACTTGAAAATCCCCCTTTTCCTGCAGTACTTAAAAAACCCCTCACTCCAAACAGCCAAGAACATCCCAGACTGCAGAATTCCCCATCTAACTTCTTGCAAGGCTTGGAAATGGTGCTATTAGTTCATGGACACCTTCTCCTCAGACCCAGATACCTTTGCTTCAATTCAAGCACTGCGAGAATGAGATTTGTCCCACTGTCCCGACCCTGCTCCAGGCTCTGGCCAGCTGGCCAGAGCCATGCCCCAGCTCCAGGGTCCCCCCATGTCCTTCCCCTGCCAGAAAACAAGCAAGGCATGATGCTACATCCATGCTGTCATGGCTGAGGATAATGGGGTCTGTCTGGAGACACAATGTGGTCAAATGCAAGGGTCTGGCATAAGTGGGGAAGGCTCCCCCCAGCCTTGCCTGGCTCTGCTGCCCTTCTTCTGCAGCAGTGCCGGAGATGAAATCCCAGGCTCCGGGTCAGACATGGCACGGCTGCTCATATCTTTTCTGATGCAATGAGGCATTGCCTGTGCTGGCTGGAACCCCGGACTAGGAGGGATGACAACTTTCTGAGGGTTATGTGTGAACACTTAAAGCAGGTACCCTTGCCAAAAATAATGGTGCCTCTTGCCTTGTGCCAGCACTGGCATTGAAGCTTTGCGCTGAGAGCCAGCCTGGCAAATGCAGCCAGTGTCAGACTGCTCCAGAAAAACAGAGTTATTTTCAACCTGGACCAGTTCCCTGGGCTGGCTCCCCGCAGCCCCCTGCCCAGCCCTGCCAGCACAGGGGAGAGAGCAGTGGGAGGCAGGGACAACTGACCCTGGCAGGGGTGGCCAGCAGCACCTCTTTGGTGCCTGTGGATGCCCTTGGGGTGGATGGGTGTCAGGCAGGACATTGCCCAAGGAACGTGGAGAGACTGGATTCCTCCCACCCCACTGCAACGCCCTAGTGAGCCCCACATCACCCTGCTCTGCCAGAGGTACCTGGGGACAAGCAGGGTTTGTCCAGATGGGTGGCAAAGCCACCCCATGAGGTGTCCTCAGCCACACAGACAGGACTGTCCAAAGGTAAGCTCTCTCATGTGGTATCCCAGCACAAGCCTGGTTTGGTTCCTACTGGCACAAGCTGCTCCTCTCCAGCCACTTTGCCAAATGCCATAAGCCCTGCTAAAAATAGCTGTATGGAGAGTCAGTTAAGGTCAGCGCAAAGCCGAAGCCCAGGGGCTCAGGAGGGAGGGCAAACGCCCCTGTGTGAAGGGCACACTGCTGGTGTAACGGTGTGGGCAGAGGGAGCACAAGGAGATGCTAGAGCAGAATGGGTGTCCCTAGATGGGCAACCCGCTGTGTCTACAAACCTGCAACCCAGATCTAATTTAAAACACAAATCCCTCAGCCATGCCAGAAGCTCACTTGCCCCTCCTGCCACAGAGCAAAGAAATACTGAGATGACTTTGGCTGCCCAGGACTCAGCATGGTGTCTCAGTTTGTTCATCTGCACCTGGGTTTTGCCCACTTACAGGGAAAATTGGGGGCAAAACTGCCTTGAGCTCTCCATCTCTCTGAGACAATAAGCACTTCAGAGAGCGGATCAGACCTCGAGTTGAAGATACGGACCTTGCTTTTTCTTGGCTACACAGGGTTCACAGGGTGAACATGTGCCTCTGGAGAGGGGCTGATGCTAGGTGGCTGGAGGGATGAGTCAAAGACAGAAGATAGCAGCTATATTTCTGAAGATCTTGGGCTTCTGCTGATCCCACTCTTCTTTTTCCTTTGTATCAGCTCCAGCTTTGTTGGACCTTGCCATGAGGCAATTTTATTCCCTAAACCATCAGAAAACTAGCCTGGCAAAACAAGGGAATCATCTCCAGCCAGGTTAGGAGGTGCATCAGCTCGGTGAGGGACCAGACTGCCAGAGTGGCTGGCTGGAAGTGAGCAGGACTCTGCTGCTGAGCAGGGGACGGGATCTGTCAGCTTAGCTTGGCTGTGGCACGTAACTCTGCCCTTTGTGGTCCGTATTGCAGAAGTGCTCAGGATGTGCATCCCTAGCGCTCCTAGGTCCTACCCATAGCAGCAGGAGGAAAGTCCTGGGAGGTAGTAGCTCCACTCCAGAGAGGCTCTCAAATTATAACTTGACCTGAATGTGAGCTGACTGCTCCAGAGCAGAAGCGCTGCATGCCCTTTGACTTTTTGAACCATGACTTTGCTTGGCTTGTCACTTCACTGTTCCTCCCTCCCCAGGAGCCTTTAGACAGGAGCCTGAGATATCCCTGCTGCCCAGGAGGATGAGCAGTTCCCTCCTGCTCCAACTTCAGAGCAACACATATTTGCTGACACGGTCACAAGCATGCAAAGAGGATGCTGCTCCATCAGTGCTGCATCAAACAGCTGGTATATTACACCAAAAACACTCCTCTCCTTTGCTGGGATCAAATGAAGAGGTTTGGGGATGATCAGTTTCAAAGCAGGCACAAATAAAGGATAAGAGATGCTGGGATCAAGGAGGGCTGGTCACACTGGAGGCTTGATCATGCAGCACGACTTCTGGTCTATCTTCTGGAAAGAAATGAGAAGGGTTTTATTCCTTTCACTTTATCAAGTGATGCGGCTAAAAACATGTTTTCATTGTCTCAGTGTCCCTGAAAGATGTGAAAAATAATAATGAACAGGAGCTAAAGAATAGCTTATGGATGCTCTAGCCGTCCAGTTCACCCCATCCTCTTTGGTCGTGGTGCTGAGGCTGGTGTTCTCCCTGTTAGCAGTGAATTCAATGATTCTCACGCTCTCTTCTGGGTGTCTGCAGAGCGCCTTTCCAGGCAGCAGGGGATGTTTCTTCAGTTTTCCCATATGACCGCTCCTGTCTGGCGTTTTGGCTAACAGCATGTCATCACCAACAGGGGACAACCCTTGGACTGTCCCCTGGAGCTCCTTGAGCCATCTGGGTCAGTAGTCTGGCCGAACATTAACCCAGAGAAAACACAGAGAGAAACCATTTGGACAACTTGCTGTAGGCTTGGAGAGTCGAACCGACCACAGAGGGTCTGACAAGCCACCAGAGCTGGGCATTGGGACTGGGGTAAATAGGAGGGGAGAAGGATGCAGAAGTGAGACCACACTGTGTGAGGACCAGTGAGTCAGATCAGGCCAGCTGCTGTGAAACCACAGCCTCAAATTCCCCTCCCAACATACATTTTCAGTGCTTTTAATTGATAAATTTTTAAATCCAATCGGTGTCTCTGTGGGCTTTATGTTTGTGCAGATCTTGGTATTGTTCGTGTTTGTCTTCACGAACTTCTGTGCTTTCCTTAAGACTCAGGACACAAACCCCAAGGCAGAGGTTGTGGTAGGATTTTTACAAGGCCAGGACTGCTTTCAGACTGTCAGTATCTTCACTGCACAGCAAGACAAACCCTAAACGCTGTGCCATAGGATGTGGTTTTCCACAAGGGGCTAGGAGGGGAATTTTCCTGCACCATGGCATGAAGACAGAACAGATCCGTGCGCCAAAATAAAAAAGAGCAAAAGGTCTTGCACAGGTGGACTTTGTCCTGACACAGGAGGGGACAACACATCAGGTGAGACCTACCTCCAGATATGATCAGCTTCTAGACATCTAGGATCCATCAGGCTACGAGTCTCCTCCAACCTCATGCTCTGAATAGTGCTGTTCATTCACTGTATTAAATTCTGCCTACCCAGAAACAGACATGCACCTTTCCTCTTCTCTGAAACTAAACCAACCTCTCCTTGCTACTGTGGAGACATAAACAGAGCCCTGGAGTGACTGAGATGTAAATCTGAAAGGTAGGATCCAACATGGTGTCCCCAGTCCACAAACAGATGTGGTCTGCAACCAGAGGAGTGAGGAAACGGGAAACAGGTTGAGGTCATCTTGGCATGGCACACAGTGAGGCGCTGGCACATGGGGCTCTCCAGCTATTCCTTCACCTGTCTGATACATCAGGATGCCTGGAGCTGCCAGAGCTGGAGATGGGGTGGAGGTGTTCCCCACACTCCTGGTCCCAGTGCAGAAGGCTGTTCACAGGTATCCTCACTGCTCCTGGCCAGGGCTGATGGAGCTGCAGCTGTGCTGGTAGGTCTTCCATCTCTTCTGCATCCTGATTTTAGCCTGGTTTATGCTGGCTGACTTCTGCTGTCTCTTTGATATCCTCCAGCCTGTCCCGCAGCCCTTCCCACGTTGGCTAGACTGATCCTCCTTTGAATTCCCCCATTCCCATAGGGGAATGCAGGTCCCATTAGTGAACGTATGTTAAAAATGACCAAGACAAAAAATTACCAAATGCTGATTGCTGATCATTTTTGAACAACACCCAACTAGACTACAGAACTTCTGGGGAAGATGTGTGCCTGAGTGCGTTTGCACTAAGCTCCGTTCAACCAGCCCCTGTCCTGTGTGATGTCCCCTGGCCCCATGCACCGGCAGTGTCCCCTGGACACAGAGATGTCCCCCGGCAGGCAGGAGGTGGCAGCATTGCATAGCCCAGGAGATCCTGCTCTCCTGCATACCCACCCGTGGTCTATTTACCGGCCAGGAGCTGCAGACCTGTTTTTCCAGCTCCTCCAAGGATATGTGACTCAATCCAAACGCTTCCAAACTGCTCAAATCCCATCCAGAGCAACCATTAAAAACAACCAAACCCCAAAGGCTGCTAAGTGCACATCAGTCCTAAGCTGCCTGCAAATCATCATTAGCAGCAATGTGAGGGCAACTGAGGACACAGGGGCTCTGCATTTAGAAAGGAGTGTGATGTTTAAAGATACCTCATTTGCCCTTGAAACTCCAGCCCCCTTAACTAGTGTGTGATGTATCTGAGCTCCTCCGCACAAGATCCACATTGCTTTTGAGTGACAAGAGTGCAGATATTCTTGCTTGCACAAATGCTCCTTGACAGAACCGAGGTGGGAATGAGTTGGAGGCTAGCTTGCTTTCAGAGTATCGTTTTCATTCTGGTGCATCTGGCACAGTCCAGGCTGATTTTGAATCCTTTGCATTTTATTTTTCCTAGAAGTGCTGTGAGACCTGTAGTAAAACCTTGGATCTAAGCTCCCTGAAACACAAGGGGAACTTGGAGCTGATATTTGCAGTTCAGGGCATTGCTGGCTGCCAATCTTCCCTCTCCATTCCTCCTGGTCTCTCACTATGGAGCTGACTGAGTCCACCACAGGAAGAAACACAGGCAAATCACTGACTTCCCTCGCTGCGTAACAGCCAAACAGCCAGATGGGCACAAGCCAGGACTTTTTTGCACTTGTGCAGACAGAAAGTGTTTGTACCACAGTGCCTTTACCAAGCTAGAAAGCAACGTGGTGAAGGCAATAAAAGCCTCTATCACCGTGTGGATGCTGTTCTGTTAAGAGGGCTCCTCTACCTTTACATGAACAACTTCCCACTGATACAGCAGTGGCCTAACCTGGATCTCTTATCTCACTTTTCTCCAAAGTAATAGTTAACTGTTACAAAAAACCTGTGCATAGACTAGTCTTAAAATCAAACTTTTTATTATACTTATGGCTTTGGGTGCACCAGGCAAGCTGGAAAGCAGTTTCTCTGACTGCTTGGGATTAAAAGTAGACACCCTGAGTAGTCTTTCCTTCTACACACGAGCTACATTACTGTAGGAGCTTTCTTTCTCCTGCAGACTGAATCATTTCCCAAATGTAGGCTTGCACAGCAGAAGACGCCGCTCTGACAGGGAGTGATGATGAGTCACCGGGAATTCACAGTTTTGTGTTCCTGCAAAGGAAAAACGCATAGTGCCCAGCGAGGGGGCAACAGAGGAGAGCTCGATTTTGACAGACAGCAAGAAACAGCTCCTGGAGCTTGAGCTGCTGGGTCAAAGCAATCCAGGGAAGGAGAGGAGCCGGGTGTAATGGCACATGAAGGCGGGAGCTGCAGGGCCAAGAGCTGTGGCCATGCCGGGTGGCTCTGCCTGTGGCATGGTCCTTGTGAGGGGGCTACAGAGCCACATTCTCGGGGCAATCCCAAGCACAAATACAGGCTGTGTGGAGAATGGATTGAGAGCAGCCCTGAGGAGAAGGATTTGGGGGTGTTGGTGGATGAGAAGCTCAACATGACCCAGCAATGTGTGCTGGCAGCCCAGAAAGCCACCTGCATCCTGGGCTGCATCCCCAGCAGTGTGGCCATCAGGGCGAGGGAGGTGAGTCTGCCCCTCTACTCCGCTCTGGTGAGACCCCACCTGCCGTACTGCATCCAGCTCTGGAGCCCCCAACATAAGAAGGACATGGACCTGTTGGAGCGGATCTAGAGGAGGCCACAAAGATGATCAGAGGGCTGGAGCACCTCTGCTGTAAAGACAGGCTGAGAGAGTTGGGGTTGTTCAGCTTGGAGAAGAGAAGGCTCTGGGGAGACCTTATAGCCGCCTTCCAGTACTGGAAGGGGCTACAGGAAAGATAGGGAGGGACTTTTATCAAGGAGCATAGCGATAGGATGAGGTGTAACAGTTTAAAACTGAAAGAGGGTAGATTTAGATTAGGTATTAGGAAGAAATTCTTTACTGTGAAGGTGGTGAGACACTGGCACAGGTTGCCCAGGGAAGTTGTGGATGCCCCATCCCTGGAGGTGTTCAAGGCCAGGGTGGATGGGGCTTTGAGCAACCTGGTCTAGTGGGAGGTGTCCTTGTCCATGGCAGGGGCGTTGGAACTAGATGAGCTTTAAGGTCCCTTCTAACCCAAACCA
Organism: Burhinus oedicnemus; assembly: GCA_008921705.1. Classification (NCBI taxonomy): domain Eukaryota; kingdom Metazoa; phylum Chordata; class Aves; order Charadriiformes; family Burhinidae; genus Burhinus; species Burhinus oedicnemus. Next base: position 279,599 of record VFFE01000027.1, on the reverse strand, counting down.
TTCTACGATTCTAGGAGTTCCTCCTGAATCCGGACCTGGATTGAGAAATGCCCAGCAGAAATGCATGAGGCCTGGCCAGGGCCTGCAGCGCTGCACACTGCAATTCAAGCAAGCCGAGGCTGAAGGTCGGCGGGATAAACCAAACATGGCAGGCTGAGCAGGGAAGGGTAATGAAGCAGATACTATGTGTGCACAGGAGTGGTGAAGGCACCAGCGGGCCCTCATCTCAGCCCTGCAACCTGCCAGGCTGTGGATACCGCAGGGCCATGGCCGCAGAACAGGAGACAGGTTGTTGTCAATTAATTTATATAAAAAACCAGACCATTAACAGCCACACAGATTGGAGTTTGGGGTTTGATAAGAACCTTGAAACAGTGTCAGCAGCCCAGCCACAACCCCATATCAGAGGCGTGAAGCGTGCGTCACGGCGGTGACCGACCTGCCCGTACCTCCTGTTCCCTGACCCCAACAGCCACCTCACAGACAGCCAGGGCAGACGCCCGGTTGCCTAGGCTAGCGAGGAGCTCCCCACCGCCTGCAAGATGCAGGGGCAGCACAGACACGCGGGAAACTCAGGAGGAGCCTCGCGGCTTTGAGGCCCCCCCTGCTCCCAGCCCCAACCGGGACAGCGCCCGGGGTAGGCCCAGCCGAGGCCGGCGAGGCGCGGGGTCGGGACGCCTGCCCCTTTAAGAAGCGGGTGAGGGCACGTATGCGTCTCTCCGTCTTCTTCCGCCCGGGCTCGGATTCGAGAACTGCGCATGCGCGCACCGAGTGGGCGACGAATCTCTGGGCCGGCGACGGGTGAAGAGCGACGCCTGTCATTGGCTTCGAGGGAGGGCGGTACGTGCGCATGCGCAGAGGGCGTATTACCGCCCTCTCCCCGCCCGCGCAGCCGCGCTGCAGGAAGGAGGCGGCCTTCGCCCAGGGCATGCGCGCCGGCCGCCCCGCCCCGTTCCCAGCGTGCCCCGCGCGGTGAAGAAGCGGCGGCTGCAGGCTGGGGGCATTTTGTGTCCGCGATAGCAGCGATTGAGAGACAAGATGGCGGCGGCGGCTGAGTGAGGGACCGGCGGCGGCCGGGACCTGGCGGAGCCACTGGGCTTCGCGTTTCTCTTCCCCTCCCCCTTCTCCCATTCCCTACTTTCACAGCACCTCGGTGGCCGCCTCTCGTCTTTCTGGAGGGCGCCGAGAGCCGAGCGCCGCTCGGCCAGGGAGCGGGACAGAGCCGCGGAGGGGGGCGCCCGCCGGAGGGGCCCAACTGGAGCTGAGCAGCGGGGACCAGCCTGCCTTGTTCTGCCCTTCCCCCCCCCCCCATCGTTCTCCCTCCCCTGCCCCTTTCCCCTCCTCTGGGGCGGCGGTAGAGCCCTCGTTCTCCCCCCGAGCCTCTCAGCGCCGGGAGGGCCCCTTAGCCGCCCCTCGCCATGGCGAGTAGCAGCGGCTCCAAAGCCGAGTTCATTGTCGGAGGCAAATACAAGCTGGTGCGGAAGATCGGGTCGGGCTCCTTCGGGGACATCTATTTGGCGATCAACATCACCAACGGGGAGGTAAGGGCGACTCGCATTCCCTCACCTCCTTGGGCCTGTCGGCGCGGTCCTTCTTCACCTCGGGGGGAACCGGAGACCAGCGATAACCTTCCCGAGGCCAACTTGAAGCCTGGTTTTGCCCTCCTTGCCCCCGGCATCGCCGCCAGCAAGGCACCGGGCAGCCCCGTCTCGCCAGGGTGGCTAAGCCGCTCTCCGCGGGGTGGGGGGGTGAAGGTGCCTACCCCGGGGTTGAGGGGCTTCCCCTGCCTGAGGGCCTTCATCTCTGGGGGTGGTGGCACTGCCCCTTCCGACAGCAAAGCCGTGCGGCCGTGGTCTCCCCGACCCAGCAGTGCTAGGGAGAGGAAACCACCATTGTGGGAAAACATACTTTTGTCTTTTATGAGCGGCCAAAGTCGTCCTTCTCCCCCCAGTCATCTATTCCCCTCTCTCTCAGCTGGGGAACACTGTGTCTCGTTTTCATCAACAGTAATAGAAACAAAGAAGCTTCCCTGTTTCTTCAGCTCTTTTTTTCTTGTTTTTTTTTTTTTTCTTCCTCCCCCTCACGGCTCTGAGCTGCAAAGAAGAAACACCCACGTTTCTTCCTCACTTGCATGGATCTGAAGACTTTACATCTCCAGCTCAATTTCATGTCCTGGAACGGATATTTATGTACAAATCATCACGATATGGATTTTATTTGAAGACGCAACAAAATACAGGATGTTGAGCACCGAAAGCTTAAAAAAAACTATACCTCAAAGCATTTGCAGCAGGGGTGTGTGGGGGATGTTGAAGTGCTGTGCCCCTTAAATCTCAGTGGCAAGGCTATGCTTGGTGGACGCTCTGCTTTGACTCCTTGTTCCCTCTCACTGCAGGAAGTTGCTGTAAAGTTGGAGTCTCAGAAGGCTAGACATCCCCAGCTGCTGTATGAAAGCAAACTATACAAGATTCTGCAGGGAGGAGTTGGCATCCCACATATACGGTAGGAATCATTTATGTATGCCAGTACAGTGACTTTTCTTTAATGTTAGTGTAAGGCAGGGTACCACCATTAAAAAGAGATTTATCTGGGAGGGCTGGACTGTTGGGGGAAAAATGCTCCATTCTAACCTCTACAACTAGTTGAGTATCCTCTCTACCGGCGTAGTGTCTTGTCTTATCCGTGCATACTGTGCTTTGAAAGTGAGATCTTCAGCAGTTCCTGAGCTGTGAGAAATCATTGTCATGATTAGAACAACGTGTGAGGCTGTTTCGGTGAGAGCCACTGTTCTTGATGAGATTGAGAGTTTGGAGCCGGTACTGGAAATGGCTGTTTTTTTTTTTTTTTTTTTTTTTTTTTTTTTGTTCCAACATGTCTTCCTCCTCCGCTTAGAAAATGGCGGATGGACGTGATTAACCCTCCCCCTTCTCGTGTTGGGACAAGGAACGTGCTCAGGCATGTATCTTTTCCTTTCATAGTTATGTGCTGCAAGGCTTGAGGCTGCAGAGGACCTCAACCAGGAATGAAATGGCAGCCCCTTTCTGTTACCCGCAACAGATGCGTCACTAGGATTTCCGTACAGTTAAAGTGCCAAGATTAATCCCTCCCAATTCCTTGTTATGCAGCTTCCTTGTTTTCTGTTCTGTCTGAAACTTTCGATAGTATTTAATAATTTCCTGATCTGGAAGAAAATCACTGATGCGGCAGACTAGGAGGAGTTTTTTCTCTTGAGATTATTGACATGTTAGGATGGATTAGTTCCTAACTACTGAATCTATGCATCAGAATAGATTAAATGAAACTTCAGTTTTCTCTAGAAAGACTTTGTACAAAAAGTTGTTCTTTTTCTTAAACTTTGTTAATAATTGCTTTTGAAGTTAGTATTTTTTATGTTTGCACTATGACATAAAGGAATTTTGTTCCTTGAGCTGCAGAAACTATTTCAATTTAGATTTTAGGTCAAACTGTGGATTCCCTTTAGTCTGTTAACCCTTCCTTGACTTTGCTGTATTTGCTCCTGTATCAATAGTGGCCTGTAGGGTCTATTGAAAGGTGATAATGATGACATTCTAGCTCATGTATTAATTTTAACAAAACCTAAAACAATTCTGCATTTCTGAGGTTAATAGCTCCCCTCATCCCCCTTCCCCCCTCCAAACACAACTGGCTGTAGCCCTGAATGTAAGCTGGAGCTATAGTGCGGAGGAGACAGTGTTGTCTTGGCCATCTGTCCTCATTCACTATACCCTTTTGCAGGAATAGAATAAACATACCGGAATTAAGCAGAACACTTGCAGTTTAAACAGAGTTGCTTATGTGAGAACAGATTTAGTTTTTATTTTAGACTACAGTTTCCTTCTTTTCTTCAAATGGGTGCCTTTCACAACAGAAAGAACAGAAATTACATTTTGGAAAGTGATTACAGTATAGTTACGTGCTAAAACAAGGATAACTGGGAAAACAGCCAAAGCAAGTGGGTATCAGGTGTTTCATCACAAAACTGGAAAAGCAGGCATTCTTGAACTGTTTTTTTAAGAAGTAAACGAACACTTGGTGCTATACCGAGGCCTAAACTGCAGATTTTTCAACTTTTCCATGTAACAGAAGTGAACTATTTTAGATCTTGGATTTGGTTAAAATGCCCTGTGTGAGCATTTTATTTAAACCTGAAATACTGGAAGTAATCTTGCACGTTGAGAAACTTGCTTGTAACTTCAATTACAGCAGTCATCTTTAAGTTTTCTTTCCTCTGTATTTGACGTTGTTGTATCTGACTTTGTTTTCTCTATGACCAGTGACTGGTTCAGAAGTCTCACCACCGCAGGGGAACTACAACCTTTCTTTAACACACACTTCTTCTTCCTCCCTCCACCCCCAAAATAATACAGGATTACAAGAATCTGAATAAGAATGGAGAACTGAGGCAATACTCAAAACAAGTCAAATTGATTCATAGACTCATTGTGCTAAATGTGTGTGATCTATTTGATAATGTCAGTGAATCTTAAAGTTTTTCACTTTCAGGTTCTCACAGTGTTAGTCTTTGTAGTATTTTTCTAGAAAAGTGTCTTTCAGAAAATTTTTTGGAGATACCTTTTTTGTATTTAGAAGCAGCATTAATTTTATATCTATTTGAATGCTGCTTGACAGGTTGTTTCACTAAGCTTCTTTTACTAGTTGCCGTCTTGCTGTATGACACCTGGTGATGCTTGAAAAAAATCTAAAATCGTGGCACTGTTTTTTTTAATCTTCTTTGAGGAAGCTGAGCAGGGTACCTGGCACAGTTCTTGGGACAAATGTTAAAATGTGGTGTGTTTAGTAGAAGTAAAACCCATGGTACTCTGAATCTAAGGGGGGGGACTTCACCTACCAAATGAGATATATCTTTGAGGTGCTTAACAAGGATGTGTCTTTGAATAGGTGATTACGAAAACTAGGACCAAAGTGAAATTACTGTGCATGTTGTTTCAGACAATTCAAGCTTTTCTGACATGCGTTTTTGGCAGCAGCTAAGCTGGGAGAATGTCTGACTTTGTACTTAGGTCACTTTGCATGTGTAATTGATGATACACATTCTGCCATTGTTTTATAATGGTGTGGTGTCAAGTCAGAATAAGCTGTTCTTGGCTCAGTACATTTGGAAGGATGAATCATGTTGAACGAAATCTTTCAATACATTTGTTAAAATTTCTGTAATGTGACACCTTTAAGCAAGAACAGCATAAACAGAGCATTTGATAGAAAATTAAACAATCATTCTAAGCTTTTCCCATTGCCATGCTGTATAAGCTGGGCTCAGCAGCATTTTTATCTTAGTGCTACTCATCTGGGAAACAGGTGCATAATCTTGCATTCGTCATTTAAGAATGAGGGACTTGTTCTCTACTTTTAATCTACCTAAGTAATGCAGTGGGCAAGATCAACTTACTAGAAGTTGCATTATGTGTCTTTGCCTTACTAAAGTGGTCTGCTGTGGTTCTTTTGATTCACAAACCTGAAATAATAGGTGACATGTGGATTACTCCCTCATTTTGGGCACCTGTTCTTAAAACTGAATTTTGCCCTTTAGATGTGATTAAAACTTAGTAATGATAAGATAGCATATAACTTAAATTATCTAGAACTAAGCAATTTTTTTTTATAGCCTTTAAGGTTGATTTGATGGCCTTTCTGGCTGATGGCAAGAAAGCTAATGAGCAAAATCTCAGTTTTGGAGTTAAAAGTTTTTTTAATATCACTTCTGTGGGATCAACTGTGAGCCTTCACTTGTCATGGAGGATGAATAAGGAGCCTTGGTACTCCCACTGTAGCAGAACATGTTTGCACATAAACTAGCAAAAACTTAGATTGGAATGTCTTTATTCTCTGAATATTCTAAACTCTTTTAGACTTGCAAATCTTTGAATTTTCTGCTTATTGTTGTTTCCTGGAAGAGTAGCAGAGTTTCTGAACTTGTCTCTGGAGTTTCACAAAACCTTATATAAATGCTCTACAAATTTTTAAGCTGTGGTATGTTCTTGATGCATGAATTTTTGTTAATTATTACCTTCATTTTTCACAAAAGGCTTGTGAACCAAGCTTAACATTCTAACAATCTGATCTGCCTTTAGGACACAATGCAAAGTCTGCAGTATTCTGCTGGGCTTATTCTCATTGTTCTCAGCCATCAGCTGTCTTTTTCTTTTTTTCTCTCTTTTTTCAGTGGCAAAGCATTTTTAGCTGTAATCTTGTTAACTGGGCTCTGATCCTATTAATTTGGACTGTCTACCTTTATTCCCAAATTCTTGTTTCTGGTTTGGAGGAATGCAGCAAAATGTTTGTTGATTTTTTTCTATGTTGCTTTGTTTGTAGTGTAACTGTTACAGCAGTCTTGACAAAAACAGTTGTTCAAATTATCTGTGACAGACACTCTTGATTTTTGCCATCTATGGTGTTTATCAACTACTGTTCGTATCCTTTACAAAGATTACCTTTAGGTACTTCCAGACTACCTTTAGCTACTTTCAGACCTGCTTTTGAAAGAAAAGTGGGCTTTAGATTTTTCTCCTGACAATGTCATGGGAGTGTTTGTGTTATTGTCAGTTTCAAGTGTAAAACAGCTGTGCTGGAACCAGCAACACTAGAAGTGTTGCACTTAAGAGAGCCTAGTGAATGTACAGATAATTTGTGTATTCTTCTGTGGGCAAGGCCAAAGAGATACTGTACAGCATGTGAGGCTGATCAACATGATATTTAAGTTTAGTCATTTGTAAGATTAAAAATGAAAAGCTACTGACTTAGCAATTTTTTTGCAACACTCTTGCAAACTGAGCAAGTAAATCCTGGACTTTCCAATGGAGTAGGTTCTTGCAAAATATTTTGATTTCGAGAAATTCTTTATTGCCACCCATGCATCACTACAGTCTTCTAAATAGTGAAGCAAATTTTAAAGTTTCGGGGGGGGAAATCTATAAAAGTACCTACAATTTTTGTTCTTCTGGTCTCTTACTGCCATGTTATTGGTTAATCTATTAACTGTATTCATCTTCACTGAATAATGTGTAATGGAAAAATGTGATCAAGTTTGGTAATTTTAGGGTTATTCTCACAACGGATCTTTCCTTGAGAACTTACAATTCTGATCTCTTCAAGCAGTACTTAAAAAACTGTGAATACACCTCTCTTAATCACCTTCGTTGCAAATGGTTTTCCCAACAACTTCCTGCAGCATTAAAAAAAAAAAAAAATCACCCACAATAAACACCACTGGAAGAATACCCACCAAATCCACAAACAAAAACCAACCCCCGCAGTGCTTCCCCCCACCACCACCACCAACATAACCAAACCCAAAACTAATAGTCAGATAAAGTCAGAAAAATTTTCTATTTTCTTTTCATTGGTAAGACCGATACTTTCATCTAGGTCTGCGAGTAATGAGGAGGAAGGTTCTAGCAATAGAGCCTCCTATAAATTAATCTTCTGTTATCACTTAAGGTTGGATGCTGAAGGGCAGAACCACTCTAGTAGGTAAGAGGAAGCCTCTTGTTCTGGTAGCTCGAAGTAAAATTGAAAGCTAGTCTTCTGAATTAATACCCAAAATTTTTCTATGGAGAGAATGAATGCCTTTAAACAAAATCTATTTCATGCTTTGTAACAATCTAAACTTCTGTCTTAATTGGTCTTTGTGGACTCCTTAGAAGCATCCAGGAGAGACCACAGTTTGAAAACAAAGGAAGCTGTCCCTTTTTTGGTTTTGTTTTTTTCCTTTTTTTCTCCCTGCCTTAGCTCAGCCTGTGCAGAAAAGGCTGCAAAAGTATGCAGTTTTAGTTCAGTGTTGCTCTTATTTGGAACAGGTGATCAGCAGAGGTGCTACTGAAACATTCTTTTCCTCAGCAATGTTTCCTGTACCTACTGCGGATTAATGGCTTGCCTTCTGACTTTCATGGAAGAAACTTGACTTATGTTCTCCTCGCTTACCGCCAGGTGTTAATGTACCTCCTTAAACAGCTAGCAAAACAGAAAGTCAACTACATGGAAGTATGTATGGAACATTATACTAGGGAGATGAAATGACCCTGTTGCTTAGGAGATGAGTTGCACTGGCATACTTCATGTATTCGTATTTCTCTCATAACTGTACAAAAAAATGTTACAGAATTTTATTTATAGAGGCTATCTAACTTCGTAGCGTAGGGTGTTCATTGCTGTTTCTTTATTTAGTACTTGGGTGGCCTAATTCATACTCACCATGGCAACTAACGTTAGATGACATCTGCTAAATATTCCACTTCAGTATTTCAGTCATGCCATATTATATTAAGTTCATTTATGTTACTCCTAGCTGGCTCACAGTTAAGAAGTGCTTTTCCAGCTTCAGGGGAGATAAGCTGGAAATATAAAATACGTGGCGTTTTAGACATGAATCTTATGATGATAGATTACCTTTCTTACGTGTGTTGCTTCAGTATCTCTTAAGACTCAAATTAGTATATTTTTACAGGCAGAATATACTTTCCAATTTGTCTGAAACATCATTATTTGTCAGGAGATGTCTGTCCTCAGAAGTCTAGAATATGGGACCAGTTGGGATCACTTTGATCCAAATCCAGGACCTGTTTTGGACAACATGCTATTCTTTCTGTGAATCAGTCAGGTGCAATGTTAAAACTTTCTAGGCTAGCACAGCAGTGCTCATGATTCTGTCAGAGAGTGAGCGAGCAAGCTTCTGTGTCTAAAGATAAGTATTTGTGCCCATAAGCAGTCAGCTCCCATTTATTCTTCCCCGATTTTTTTTTTTAATTAATGACCTTCTCCCTATTACAGTCCTCCTGTATCCATACAGAATAGTTGTGTAACTCTGTGGCTGCCTTGGTGAGCTGTTTGAATACGTGATTACAAGGGTCACCATCTTCCCATCTTTCTTGAAGTCTGTCTTCTGTTCCTGTTCTGATTTGGGTTTCCTTTCCTGAATGTTGGTGACAGGGCTTGCACATCAGTGCCTTAAGCATTGATACCAGTTGCTTCACAGTTTCTGTGTAGAATACTGTACTTTTACTGGTTAGGATTACTTATTATTTTTCAGTGATGCCTGATACTAGACCTATATGATTATAGGGAGGTCTGCGTTTGCTCTTTAGTCACATCATCTGACTAATGTAGTTCAGAGACTTTTGTATAAAGGACTTCGTGCTTGCAGAAATGGAATACGGTTCCAGAGTGTTCATCAGTTCAGTGTCATCTGGTTTTCTGTAGGATGTCTAAATCTTCTGTGTTCATGAGGCCTTCCAGACTTGCATATTCACCCTCATGTGCCTGCTGACTTGTCAAACTTACTGATAAGGTGATCTCAGGTAATTCCAGTAGTAAGTTCTTTCCAGCTTGCTTGTTCACTCTACACTTTTCATTTTAATAGCTTTTTTTTATCCACCTTAGTTCTTCTGACAGTCTCCATTTTGGTCATGTGAACTCCTTACACTTGGTGTTTGAAAGCCCAAGCGCTGGGAAACTAGTTGCATAGGACTAGACAGAGTAATCATAGGGTGAAGTACTATGAATTATGAAAGTGGCAAGAGTTATGCAATGTCAAAGAAGTCCAAATTGGCCTTTTGTTTTTTATATGACTACAAAGGTTTCTGGAATTCTGAAGGTTTGAGTTTAATTATTCAAATTTTGTCATAGAAGCATTGTACTTCCTTGCAGTGAGCCACCAGGAGATACTTTTTGTCTCACAAAGGCATGACTTTCTGCAGTTGTGCTTGTTGTTCCAGATTGCCGAAGCCTCCACTGGAATAGTCAGTGATCAAATTGACAGAAGCCTTTAGTGGAGGATAGATTACCTGTCAAAGCAGATGCTGATCGAGGAGAGCTTTTATTAAGCTGGAACAAAATAGTCTTGTTATAGTTGCTCTGGTAGAAGGAACGCTTTCTTGTGACACTGAGCTGATGTTCTGGTTTTGTATATAATAAGCTGTAGACAAAATGACGTGCCATTATGCTAATGGTGACAGTGCCTTTACTGCCTTCATGGTTTCAGAATGCATGGGATTGGAGTTTCTCTTTACCAGTGATTAACAGCTGTACAGTTACTCAGTAATTGAGTTCATCTTGATCTGAATTTGAGGGTTTTTTTATGTGAATCTTCAGAGTTCTTTTCTTTTATTCATCACATGACCAGCTCACACGTCTTTGATAATTGTGCTGGTTTTGTTAGCTTGGTTGTAATTACAAGTGCCAAGGTAATGGATGAAACTTCTGGTTATCAACTAAAACTGTGTAAGTGCTACAGTAGTCTGAAACTGGGCCTATAATTTCATGGCCTGTGGCTGAATTCTGTTAGCCCTTTGCCCACCTTTCTTTGCTAGTTGGCCTACCTCAATTTCAAGGAAGATTCACTATATGTGAAGAGAATATTATAACAAGCAAAAGAAATGTTTCCTCAGTTAAAAAAAACCAACAAAACAAGCTATTAACAAACATTTTCTCAAACATTTCTTTTGTCACTGACATTATTTATGAAATACGCAGTTGCTGAAATAGACATCATACAATTTTTGAAAGACGCAGCTCTGAAAACAGAAGAGGATTTTAAGTTTGGGTAGACCTGACTACAGTATTTGCTGCTGTGTGCTAGATGTGCATCAGCACTTCACTTGCTTGTCTCAAGGTTAGTCAAGGGAATTAACAAAAAAACCAAACAAAAACAACACCACATGAGTTCAAGTAAACATTCCTTGTCATGTGATCTGGCATCATTATTGGAAACCGAATACTTTCAGACCACTGTGTCATGTGATTTAGTTGTTCATCATAGAGCTACAAATATTTAAATTAAAGATGTTACAAAATTTCAGTTGTGTGTGTATGCTGGGGCAATATATTAGGCTGCTAAATCATGATATGGAAACTTGCTAATGTGGTGAGTCTTGGTCTTTGAAATTAGGTAAGTCACTGAAGTCAAATTAAGGTCACTGTTCAATCTTTAACCATGCTTTGATGGAAAGCTTCATGAAGGATATTTGCTGTATTCTAACTAATCTGTAGTAATTTGATCTGTAGCTTTAAACAGATGAGGCAAGGGAGAGTGACGAAGCATTTTCATGCATGCGTGAGCTTGGGCACACCTTACAGCTTGAATGCGGACTAGGGTTCTTAACAGCTGTATCAGATGTTACTGTTACGCTGCCTGTTCAAAGATAAAACTTAGCTCTTCATAATAATACTGTCCTGTAAATGTTTTGTGTGGTGTTCAATAAGATCCATCTACTGCTGTTCTTCAGGAAAGCTGATAATATTCCATACTTTGTGTGGGTTTTTTTGCATAAGTAGGTATAAGTGGACCTGTGCTACAGAATCAAAAGTATCTATTTAGGAAATATGTCCTAATGGGACATACAGCACTGTGGGACTGAATTAGAGAAACGATGAGTTTTTCTAGTTTAGTAATTCAGCTTTTCTTTTTGAAGTAATACATTTTGTGTAACTATATGCAGAGTCATTACCCACCCAAAGTGAATTGTCAAGTAGTTATATCTCTTGCTCCCACTTCGCACTCACATCCAAAACTCTTCCTGCTTAAAATGCATTGCTGCTGTTGCTTTGTCAACATGAGAGTATGAGAGTGTGTACTTCCAGGTGTCCTTACAAAAAAAAAAAAAAAAAAAAAAACAAACAAAAAAAACCAGTCCACGGAGCTTTAACAGACCTGTGGGACATTTGTGTTCTGAGTACTTGCCAAGCTTTCATATATCATAATATCTGAGGTTTCTTAAGAAGGGCTAAGACTTCTAACATTTTTACACAGAGCTGCCAGTAGTAGCAGCTACTAGACTTTGCATGGACATGATGTAGCCTTACTTCTTAATCCCGTTTTCCCTGGAAATGTTCCAAGGGAAATGAAAACTTACTTGCAGTGTTAGCAAAGTAAATAAAACACAAGTTACTAGCAGAAGTTTTAGTTGCCAGCAGTGAAATGAATAGATGTGGCAGTCTTCTGTGAGGAATTACAGGCAGGTAAACACGAAGCAGTAAATGTTAAGAAGTCCCATCTTATTTATTTGTCTTGCAGAGTTGATTCTGCTTTCCACTAGTGCAAAATGGTCAGGAGATTAAAATTTTCTTGTGCATCTGCAGAAGTAGGCCAAATGGAGGTTGTGCAATCAACCTGAATTACTGCACTTACTAAGCAGAGAGATCCCTATAGAAGAACCAAATGCTTTTTAAAACGTAGCTCCCAGGGTAGGCTTCCTTTTCATCAGCTTCACTTCTGTGATGCTGTAACTAAATTTTCTTAGCTCAGTTGAAGACTGATCTTTGATCCTTTTCCCTTATACTGCAGTCTCTTGGGCACTGAATCATTCATGTACTGAACAATTACATCAGCATCTGAATTGGACTTCCATTTTGTGAAGAAAATCATATGTTATCTAGATCTTGATTTACTCCTTAGAATGCTTCAATTCAGCTCATTCTTTAGACTTTTTCACAACAAACCTAAATTTCATGTGACAGTAACTAGGCAGGATATTTGCTCCAGTTTTCATTGCTCTAGATGACCATCATGTTTCATTTTCAGCTGTGACCTATGGAGTTGTTTACAGAGCCTTGTCAGAATTACTCAGTCATTTGCATAGCTGACTTTGCTAGAAACCAAGAAGTAGATTTACAGGCATAGTCAGTAATTCTTGAACTGAAGCTTATTTGTCGTTGATTAAAATTTTTCTCAACAGCATCTCATTTTTACTCTTTCTCCATCTCTGCATTGCATTTTTTAAGTATTCTTCTTGGTTGCTCTTTCAGTTGAAGCTAACATATGATCACTCCTTAAAAGGGCCTAGCTAGGCAGGTCTTTTCAAAATGCATCCATTTCATGGCTCGGTGTCAGGTTACAGTATGAATATTAACCTTTTCATAAATTACAGACTTTATCAAATAATACCATCAGCATGCTTTTCTAGTTGAGTCACTTGGCGGGTTTTGTACATCATAGTACATTCAATGAATTTTTAGAAGGCAAACACTGATAAATAGTACTTAGAGTATTGATATCATCTTTAACATGTTGGAGGAAAACTATTTTGTTGATGTTTCATTTGAATGACTGCTTTCAAAAAATACATATTTTCTGCATCCCCCCTTCATGTAGGGAATGAATAATGGTCCTAGAGTGACCTGTAAAGCAATGAGTATGATCCACAGCTCATGTATAACTTTTATCAATTTTATAACAATGCATTATGAAGTGCATGGTTTCTGCTAGAATCCTGAAAGTGGGAAGGTACAGGCCAGTAGTTCCTGAAACAAATCCAAATATAGAATCTTTTCTCTGTGGTTTTGTAAACGTTTTACTTTAATACCCTGGCTAAGTTTGGAATCCTGTGAGTACCAAGGAATTTGTCGGCTTTATCAGTGGTAACTATTTTCCAGACAGTGGTAACTATTTTCCTAGAGTCATTGCCTAAAGTGCAAATAAAATGTCTATACAGATCTTTAGGCCCCACTACTACTGTGTTTGAGCTGAACCTTGATTAATTTTTTGAAATTTTTTTGTCTGCGTGCTCTTATTATGGGCTATATTCTTGGTGTATCTTGCCTGCACCACTGTTGTTGGAAACCTCGAGACTCCTCCAGGAGAGAGCTGGTCAGTGCCTTTTCCATTGACCGCTGGTACTAGGTGCCCAGCAAAGGCAAAACGTAGCCTTCTGATCGATAAGGTGGTGAATCTTTACAGTGGTGTACTAGTACTCAGCACAGCTTCAGAAGTGGTTTTTCACCCCTCTCACTTAACTGTAGGTATCTGGAATGTGCGAAAGGAGTGTAGAGAACAATATTCAGGTCCTGTCTTTCAGTGCCAATTTAAAGTACGGAAATCTACAGCTGATATTTGCAGAAGTTAAGGGTGTGACTCCAGGTCTTCTCAGGCAGCTTAGGTGTTGAAGTACAGTTGCAGATAACATAAAGCAATACTATGACAGAAATGTGAGACATGCATTGGAAGGAGAAATATGCATGTGAGGCTGCCTGCTTGTCCTCACAGTATTGGTAACACTTAATTTTTTTGTCCTGAATTGATACATCAGACACTTAAGGATGGTTATCACAAATCTGGCTGCAATTGATATATTGCTACATCTGTATTTTTGCTTTTATGATGCTTAAGTGTTTTTCCCTTTAAGATGTTGAAAACCTGGTAAAGAGCATTTATCTTTTACTTAATAGGGCAGTAGAACTTGATTGTCATTTGTTAAATTTGGATGAATGAATGAAGAGGTAGTATATGAGTTAACTGCAGGAGCTGCTTTGGTCTGTTGCAGAGAAGTCATAGCTGAAAACAAAGCCTAAAGCATTTAAAGATGTTCCTGTGAAGGCTAGGAGTGTAAGGTGTCCTGCAGATGAGTTTGTTCAGACTTTGTACATACACCTCAGTATATTGACATGTAATGGCTTCTGATTTGATTGCATTTTGATTTTGGTGTTTGGTAGTTCAGTTGCTGGTAAAGAGTTTAGTGTTTCCTCTTAAGGGAAGATTAAGTGTGTGTACACGCACTTGCTAACTTGTGTATTCTGTTTTGTTCTCAGACTTTGTTTCCAGGAAAACTAAGACAGTACTGGCCCTGTTTTTTTAGTTAGCTTTCAAACTGAACATCAGCCAGCAATGAGCCCTTGCAGCCAAGAGGGCTAATGGTATCCTGAGCTGCATTAGGATTCCTGCTAATGCTGAGTAATTTTCTTTGTTGCAGGTGGTATGGTCAAGAAAAGGACTACAATGTTCTAGTTATGGATCTTCTTGGTCCTAGCCTTGAAGACCTATTCAACTTCTGTTCTCGCAGGTTTACGATGAAAACAGTACTTATGTTAGCAGACCAGGTACGTACAAATCTTACTGTGATGAAGTTAAAAACCCTAAAGTACTTCGTGCAACGTGGTTCTCTTTAAGTGGGTTAAACAATGTGTTATGCACTGTTGTATATAGCCAAGTGAACACTTGACCTATATAGGAACAAAGTAATGGTGGCTTCCGTGTGCTGTGGCATGCAAAATGAATGTAGGCCTGTAGTGGGAGGGCAGCACAGATACCAACTCCTTGATGCTGCAAATCTAAGAAGGGCAACTTTCTTAGTGTTGAGGCTAACATGGGTGGATTAACTCCTGATATCAGCCATGGGCGTGGTGTTAGAAGGTCTGAATCAGTCTCTAGTTATGGCTAATCTGATTCAATGGAAACCTGTTACATGTTGGCCAGCTGTGGTGACAGGTGGGCAACATGCAAGTCTATGGATCTGTTCTTACTGAATGTCACTATGCACTCACAACCTCTTGTAACTTCTCGTACCAGACCATGAGCTAATAAATAATGGGTTTGGTTGTTGTGGTGTTTGAAGACAGTTCTTAAAGCTGTTAGTGGAGAAACTTAAACAAGGCCTCTAAAACTGAGGCATCAGGAGTACCTGTCTGCTTAGTCTTTTTCTAGCAGTTGAGATTTTTTCAACTTGGTTATGAGTACAGCATTTGAAATGGACAGCCGTATGTATTTCTTGCTATTTAATGAATAGCTTGATTCTGCTATCTTCAGCTATTTGAAAGGCAGTAAGGGTTTCATGAGTTGAATTTTCACTGGTAGTTTTAATTTCAGTTAATATTACGTAATTGATGTTAGTATCAAGTTGTCACTTAGCCAGATGCTTGTAGAATCCCAGGCTTTTGGCCAAAGAAGCTCACAGTGTTTGTATGGAGACAGGGTCGGCTGTCCCTATTCTCAGCTGCCTTAAGTGAGTGGTATGCTTGCTTTAGAGAGTCACTTGCCTGCTCAGTTGGCTAGAGCCTGGGTGTTACAGCATCTCCAGGGAATTTGTATGGTTTTCATGCAGCATTCTTTTGGATAATAAACACTAATTAGTTGTCATCTGGGAAATACAGATGGGATGTATGATATCAGTGCACGGAACCAGCTTTTAGGGCATAGTTCAGCAGAACAGCTGTCAAGGGTATGATACTGTAACAATTCAACTCGCTAAAGACTGCGTGAGGAGAGTGTTAGTAGCTGAAAAGCTGTACCGCATCAATGCATGTGCTGTGATCTCACGGACAGGAAATCACGTGACTGTATATGATGATACAGATGTGCCAGAGTTTCTTTGCATATTCATTGCTGACTGTAATTCGTGGATCACGGTGGCCTAGATATGACAGTACGGGCCACAATCAAGTTGTTACTTGCTCTGTGAAAACTGTTACTTGGAAAAGTGATGCTTAATGATGAATGAATAACCAGATGAATGAATAACTGGGACGGAGGAGGGAATGAGCTTTAAAATTGTATTGTAGTAGGTATAGAAGACCTTTGTTCCAAGTAAGAAAAAGAAATTACTCTTCAATGGGACACTAGTTAGAACATGAATGTCTGGGAAATAGTTTCCAGTATTTAATCTGCCATTTCCTGACCAAGATTATGGGATTTTAAAATACAAGAAAGATAAATTTATTTGAACAGCACCAAAAAAAGCCTGTAATTTTCATTAAGCAAGTATAGAAACTGAAGTTGCAGAGGAACGTAACACTAAAAATTCACTTTCATTGAAGGTTTAAGTGAATTGTATTCTCACTGAAATCTTACCTGTTTTGTTGTTGATGTTCTTTTTTACAGATGATCAGTAGAATTGAATATGTGCACACAAAGAATTTTATACACAGAGACATTAAACCAGATAACTTCCTAATGGGTATTGGGCGTCACTGTAATAAGGTTAGTCTAATGCTCTTTGTTTAATAGATCCAAAGGGAATGGCTATGTTACTTGATTCAAGCTGCAGAACCTTTCTTAAAACTCATTGCTAAAACTGATGTTTTGGATACTAAACCATGATTCTTTGATGTGAGAACTTGAAGAACTTTCTCAGTGTCCACTTCTAAATGCAGTGATGTACACATGTGGATCTCTGATGCACCCTGTGAGAGACACTTGATTGCAAGATGATTTCTAGGCTTACAACAAGATTATAAACTAAGCCTAGAGAATACTTAGCTACTTCTCTCAATGGTGGAGTTTTGTTATAGAGAACTGTTGTAATAGCAATTTTTTTTTTCAATGGTAAAGTCAAGTCTTATCTTTGGCTTTGGGGCTGGCTTCTTGGAATGAAAAGAATTCGTGCCAACGTGGGAGCTCCTGACCTACCAGTCATCAGGGCATTAAACCTTGCAGTGGCAGACTGGTAAAGAGAACTCTTCAGCGGTCAGAATTGTGGATGCACCTAATAGCCAACATGTAGATCAATTGCTTTTATAAATAAATGAAATTATGGAAATATGTTGATGGAAAACTTAAGTTTTAGAGTGCCTGAATATGTTGTACAACAAAGAGCTACTCTCAGTTTACTTTGTGGGGGGGGAAAAAAGCGGGGTGGGAGGCGGGGGCGGGGGGCTGAGGTTGTTGCACTTCTTTGGATGGGTTAATGTAGTCAGAAGTGCATGTTTCCCGTTGAAAACCTTATATAGAAGAAAACTGGGTTTTATTTTTAGTTCTCTTGAGTGAAATATGTTTAATCCTGCAATTTGTATGTTGAGCTCGGGCAGACAGGCAGCATTGGCAATGCATTAAGCATGCTACTTAATAGAAATTAACTTCAGGACAAATGTACGTGATCAAGCTGTTTATTGGAAGCAAGATTCCCACTTATCTTCTCTATATGCCATCAGAGAATGTCTCATATCTTTAGGCATTACTAGTGTTTATAATGTTTACCTTTGTTTGCCTGTATGAATGCCAACTTCAGGGCCATGAATGTTAGAAGGGGAAAGTTTGATTAACATGAGATAACAGCTCTTGTCTGAAGAGGTGCAGTGCACTGAATGTTTAGATCCAACCGTTGTTGGAAAAGCTTGTAAGTCCAGCTGAAAGGCAGTCTTTATGTAATCCTGTTGCTGTTAAACTTTGCTTGTTCCCAAGTTTCATACTTTCACTCTGTAGAGTTCTGTTTTTCTCTGCTGTGTTGAGCAGTTAGGCTCCTTAATTTTCTGGCATGACTTAGAGTATAACTTGAAAACTTTAATTTTTTTTTTCCTAGTTTTAGTTTCTGATTTCCAGTTGTTCTTTTTGGGCCATTTTTCTGTACTTTTGCACAGTCATGCTAGGTTGGCATTGCTGCACTCTGTTTCATCTTGATGTGGATTAATGGCCTAGAAAATGCTGCTATACTTACTTGAGTGGAGGAACACATTAGATTTGCATCAGCTGAAATGAAAAAATTCCCTGTAAAACAATATATTTTTTTTTCCCATTAGTAGACTAGTTAGGGAGCCATGCAATAATATGGTGGTAAACACTGTCTGTGGGCTTGGGCTTCATTACTGTTGCAGGGTTTTAGAGATTAGGGAGGTAGTTCTTGGTAGAAGTACAAATCAATAGGTTTACATGAGCAAAGTGAGGAATGGGTTGCTTCCGTTTGGAACAAACTGCTTTGTCTAGGGAACACTTGCCACCATACAGTATTTACTTTGTTTCTTTTTATAACTAAGTGTAGTTTTGGGGGTTTTTAGAGGTGACTCTACACAGATTAAAGAAAATCAGCTACAAAGAGTAGAATAGCATGGTAATCTTGTTCCAGTAGCTTCCTGTCAGTAATATTAAAAAAATTAAATTGATTTTTTTCAAATTTTAATTTGGTGATGGGGAGAAATCTTGCTCCCACCTTAAAAGATGAATTTTCAGCTCTGCTAGAAATAAGCCCTGCATGCTTATGAAAGTAAACTTTAAGGTGACTAAATGCCTTCTACCTCTTCCTTACTGAAGATTTACTTTTTCTAAATGTCTTTTGGGGGAAGGGCAGTTTGTGGAATCAAAGAATGCTTTTGTAAGCAAAACTTCAATTTCCTTTTTTAATAGAGCCAAATGTCACCATTGCTATCCCTGGTCAAGGCAGTGCCATTTTGGAGCGGCTCACAGTTGAAATTTACCTTGTCACATCTTTCAAATTTTCTCCTTTTAAAAAAAAAATAAAATTAAAAATAAAAAATAAAAATGAACATACATAGCTTTTTGAAAACTACAGTGCTTGGTGGAAGAAGGATGGCATTTGGCTACCCTGTTCTTTCTCGAACGCCTCGGTGTTGCCTGTCTGCGCCGGCCATTGTTGCAATGTAAGCAATACTGTTTGATGCACTGCCACCCTCTATTGTTTGTTCAGTGTTTAGAATCTCCAGTGGGGAAGAGGAAAAGAAGCATGACTGTTAGTACTTCTCAGGACCCATCTTTCTCAGGATTAAACCAGGTCTGAACTGTCTCCTATTCCAACCTCAACCCCAAATTCATGTGCTTTATTTTTGTTTTGTTTTTGTTTTTCGTTTTTTTTCTGGAGAATGTAGACCTTGCAAAAGCACCTCTTATGTTGGCATTATTCAGACATACTTGGCAAACATGTAACATTACTAAGATGTTTCCCTGTGGCGCTTGTTTAAATTGTGGAATTATTTCTAAACTGGATATTAAAAAGGGCTAAATGTACGTGCTTGATTTCAGATGCAGAAGGAGGTTTTACTTTTGTCCTGTAAAACTCAAAGGCAATCTGTTGAATATGTTCAAGGATAGACATGCTGCCCTAGTGAAATTGGAGGGCTTCTGCATAGGGCTGTCTGCTTGCCTTCTTGGAGGGTTTCTGTGGTGTCTTTGAATGCACGGAGAGAAGTGCTGTTATTGCTTCAGCCAGACTCCTTCCCTTGCAGTTTTTGTTCAAAAATCTTTCTAAATATTTAATGAGGACTCTCATATTTTTCATCCGTTGTGCTTATAAAATGAAATTACTCCAACAAGCTGTGTCTTGGAGAAGCACGAGCTTATTTTGTAGTGTTAAATGTAGTACTCCTGACTCTTTAAAGAAGATGAATTGGAGAGAAATGAAGACATATGCCAGTTCATAGCAGGACAGCTGGAAGTTGCTGAATATGAATCATAGCTCAGGAGTTTGGCCATAGAATCAGTCCGTAGCTTTCCACAATGATAGTCTTCCTGTATTAAATCCCAAGCAGCTAGCTGCTATACGCAAGCTGACAGGCTTCTGTTGCCTCTTTCTGAAACTTTCTTATCACTTGAGGCAGAGGCTTTGATCTACTTCTCTAGTTGCTCTTGGCAAAAATCTTGCCCTATTTCTCCAGTTTCCTGCTGATTGTGCAACAAACAGAATTAAGGTGGTATGAGGTTATCTGTGGGAATACGTCTGTGTTCCTGCTGGCTGGCGTTAGTATGTTCTGTGCTCATCCAAATCAGGCGGTATCTTCCAACTTAACTCTTTGCAAGATGGACTTAATCCTTTGCCTTCCACCAGTATAGAAAAGGAAATACAGAATGAGCCTAAGCTAGGGAACAGAATAAACTTCCCCAGAGACATCAGTGCCGTAAGTAATATCCAGTTACTTGACTAGCATAAAACAGGTCTGTGTTGCTGAATTGATTCCCTTCCCCCCAAAGGTTCTACCCATAGCTCTTGAGAGAATGCAGAATTACCTTGTTCAGGTCTAACATCAAGAGCTTGTAGCAGCTGTGGAACAGGCAGAGCGTCATTTACTTTTATAACTCTCTTCAAGAAAGTACTCTTACCAAGTTGGTGCTAAACAGGGCTAGACACCAGCTATTTATGTATTAGAGGCATATTTCCAGTATTAACTATTTTGATTCATGAACTGTTTTGATTCATGAACTGTGACTTTGTCCCTTCATGCCAATAATTAATGGCAAGATCCCCAGGTTTACAGAAAGCATGTGAAGTCTTTGAATTGTTTAAAGTGTTTGTAACTAAATGTGCAGTGAAAATATTCTGCCTGATGTGTATAGTGTTTCGTTTTCTATCCTTCTCAAGGCATAGTATTTTGCTTAAAATAATGGGCTAAGGCCCTGCAAAAGTAGCTATTTTAAACTATACATCAGGCTGTCATCGGATCAGAGAGCTGTAATCAGAAAATAAAGGGTTAATTTGAGCTCAGGCTTTGCTTCTAGGAAAGCTGCATTTGCAGTATAGTAATCACGTAGAAGCTTTGTACTATCTGCTTTAGGAGTTTAGTATCAAACTTGCTAATTTCCTGGTAGCTGGAGAACATGTCCATGCTCACTAAGTGAATAACCACTTCTAGTGGTAGTTGTGGTGGGTGCAACAAAGAAAAGACCCCCACTTTCCTGAACTGTCTGACCGGTGTAGCTGACATAACAACTTGGGTTTACTTCCCCGTGGTCAAAGCATTCTGGACTTTCAGGGTGACTTTCACTAGGACAGCAAATGTAGAACTGCTGTGCTTTGTGGTTGCGTATAAATCATGGCAAGACATCAACTCACTGTTCTCTTCTCCAATATTGGTGACTTAGGGAGGCTTTAGCTGTGTTTTTTCCTGTGTAGACTACTGTAGTTAGAAAATCTTCTTCAGTCAGAATTCTAAAACATACCTACCGTGCAATTCAGAAACTTTCGGTCTTTCAGTATCTTTTATACTTCCATGTCAATTGTCACTTTATAATTCATAGCACTTCCAGTGTGCCAAAGTGACCCTTGTTTCAGTCTTGGATGCAGGTGTATCTGCATATCAATCTCCAGTACTTGTTTGCATTTAAAGCTGCATCTTTTGTTCTGGAATCACCTTTAAGGTGATACTGAGTGGGTTTTTACTGAGAATTTCTCAAACCTTACATGTTCTTTCCATCATCTCCTTCCCCCACCCAAGTTACTTTTACAGTATTCATTAGTCTGTAGGGGTTGTAGTCACTGATCCTATAAAATTATTCCAGCGTTTGAATCAAGAGGTCAGCCTGATGATTTGTAGCTTGAAGACTGATTGCTAGAATTTGAAATGTTCCTTATGTACTTGTGCCTCAGCTTTTTTTGCCTAGTCCTGAAATCTTGTCACAAGAAGGTACAGTCTGTCTTAACCTTTGTAGATAGGCTGGCTGTTAGCACACTAATTAGCTCACACTCAGTTGTTAAATACCAAATCATTGGGCAAGCTTGGTTATTAGAAACCTAAATTGGATTCCATGTACTAGACTGGCTTCCTGGCTGTATTAATATCATCAGCAAGTGTGTAATGCTGCTGTGATAGTGTTCTAGTAGTCTTAAAATGAGCATATGATTGAAAGCAAGATGTCTTGTTTGCTGTTGAAGGTTTTGGCCTTATGCTCTGCAGAATGGTCAGTGTTCTTTGAGACATAGAGAAGATTACAGGATGTGCATCATTTGCATTAAGCTGCTGAGCTGCCATTAACTATGTGTATGTGTAAACTGCTCTAGTGTGAGTGGGGTTTTGTGAAGTGTGCTTTTGCACAATACTAGTTTCCTTCCTAAATTGTGCACTGTAGTTATTGAGCTAATGTAATACAAACTACAATAGTAATGTGAAATAGTTGTAGAACTAAGCTACAGATGCTGAGTAGCACAATCTAATCTAGACCACTGGATTGAGAAAAGGCTTGAACTAATTTCACTATTAAGTTTTTGAACTGGCTAGTAAAAGCTAGTTGTTACTCTGCACTATTACTTTGCTTCTTCTTAACTGTAGGCTGTTACATTGTGTGATTGTCTTAAAACATAGCTAATGTCTAGTGAAAGAGGTTGGGGATTCCTTGTGTTGTATAGGAATGTAATCTATTTTCATTTTTCTTTAAGTTATTCCTTATTGACTTTGGTTTGGCCAAAAAGTACCGGGACAACAGGACAAGGCAACACATACCATACAGAGAAGACAAAAATCTCACTGGCACAGCTCGTTATGCCAGTATCAATGCACATCTTGGCATTGAGCAGAGGTGAGTTCAAGGAGATTACTGCTGTGCTTTTGCAGGCTGCAAGATGATCTTATTTGTAAGCTTCTGAAGTGTCCGAACTAATTTTGTATGAATAACTGTATATATCCCTTTGCAAGTGCTTTTCTTTTTGGCTGTCTATGCAAGGGGTGGGGGGGCAATCCAAGCACCTGATTTGCTTCTTGAAGAGAGTTGAAGCCTTGCAGGCACGAGGTGGATGTCCTGCATACTCTTTTGTTTTGTTTTTTTTAAAAGGATAAGCTATATTTTTATGTGGATCTGTCAGAGGAGTTTCACAAATAAAATGGTGCGCGTTCCTGATTGTGCTGGTACCTGTTAATGCCAGTGTTGACTGGCTTGAGATGCAATTCTGTAGCCAAAAAGGGTATTCTAAAGCTGGTGTCTGTCCTGTTTCTTAACTCTCCCTTCAAGTTAGTAACCTATTTATCCTTTTTTCCTGCAAGCAAGACTAAAAGATCTTCTACTTCACTTACATGGTGTTTTGGTTTCTGGTATACACAACCATAGTTGTGGCTCTTTATGTATATGTGTACGTGTGTGTATTTATATGTCCGAGAGCTTTGCTTAATCAAGAAACACATTTTTATCATCTGCATCAGAAGCCTATTGCTACTACAGTATCTTAGCAGCAGTCCAGTGGAGATAGCACTTTAGGTTATTTGGAAGCGTATATTAAGTATTCTTGAGATATGAAGTGATGCCTCTCTTCTCTTCCTTGCCTGTATGCCTAGATATTGTAATGTGTAAATGTAGTAGGGTGGCTTTACCCCTTGATGCTGAGGTCACTTAGACATAGCTAAAACTTCCGTGAATGTCTGTGCCTCTGACCTTGAATTTAATCAAGATGGGAATGACAGAATTTCTAGTGGTCAACTTTAACAGAACGTGTAACTTATGAATATTTGTTGCTTTAAAATGCTCCATGTTTCCTTTTTGCTTTAATTTCCTTAAGGTTCCTTAAGTGTATTTTACTGTCTGTCAGTGTCATTATTTAAGCCTACTTGATATGTGGGTCAAGTAGGGTAAATGACAGGTGCCATTTCTGAAGTAAGTATGTTTCACAGAACCCAAGCTGTTCTTGTAAGGGAATAGCTGTGCTAGTGCCTTACAGTCCAGGGAGGAAACTGCAAAGGACTACTGCTTTTGAATGTAGTTGGAGGTCTTGTACTGTCTCTGCTGTTACTGGGAATTCTAATATAATTAGAAACGTAGCTTGGTGCACGCTAAAAGCTATTAAATTGTCTGTAGATCAAGCCAACAGTGAGGCAAACAAGTAATATATTTCTGTAATCAAGAGAAACCAGTCCTGAAGCCTATGGCAGAATATTTCAACTGTTAGTGCTGTACTGTTACAGAACATGTTTTCCTGTATGTAACGAAAGCTATTCTAAAGGAGCTGTTTGCAATGTTATCAATTCCTTGTTTCAGTATTACCCTGTTTCTCAAACCCTGAAAATCGTTTTCATCAGTATATGTTCAAATGTGACACATCCACTGCAGATCTACAGAATCAAATGTTTCCTACTACAAAATCATGAAATTAAACATTAAAACAATGAACTGGATGGGGGATGGAAACTATTAATCCCTTTATTGCTTCTGAATTTACCACTGCCTTTGCAGAAAATGTAATTTTATGTCATGGCCCCATACCAGTTCACTGAATCCTGGTGACGATTAAAATCTGCAATTCTAATAGAATTAGCAAGTTTTGCAGGCTGGAGGTTGTGGTCTTAGTATCATTTTTCATCCTTCTGTCTTTGACTGTGGTTTCATGTTACAGCTGAAATGACCTCAGAGCTAGCTAGCTGTCAAGAGGAGTGAACCAGTCTTCCCTTCCCTGCCCCCTCGGCACAGCTAGTACTTTTTTGTCCTTGTGGTGAAATGGTTTAGGGAGCCAAGCTGATTTTCTTCTCGGATAGATCCCTGAACTGGTTCCCCAGAGGGTCAGAGGGCTGATATACAAGTTGAGGCGGTGACAGGTAGGCCATTCTGGTGATCATTAGGGGTTACATTGGATTGACTATAATGTAAAGCATCACCTACAACTTCTTTCCTCTGATACCAAGATCTGGAGGTAACTCTGTCCACGTTCTTACAGACTGTTCTCACTTAAAGCGAGCTGTTTTACCCTCACCCATATGTATAATCCTGTTTGCAGTACTGCTCTCAGCCTTTTACTCCCTGGGGGTAGTAGGTGTGTAGTCTTTCCTGCCACCATTTAAATATTTCTCTTACGGATCTGCCTGGCTGGCAGAGCAGCAGCAATACCTGTCAGGTTCTCTTGGTAAGGGAGCTGGGAGGAGAAAAATAACTTATGTTGTTCTGTCTCATGTTAAATAGGTGTCAGCTGCAGAGGGGCAGTCAGAGGAAAAATCTGATTCTACCACAGCTGGGAAGAGGCAACTTTGCCAAGAGGAAAAAAATCATGGAGCATTTTTTCTACTTCAGTGAACTGTACTAGCCTTAGTAGTCATGAAAGCTGTGTAGCAAAGTATGGTAGTGTTTATGTGCATATGCACTACAGAAAACATTTGAAGCCTTTTAGATGAGAGTTTGAGTGCAAATTCTCAGTGAAGTCTCTGGATAGATATCTTCAGAGTTCTGTAACTACCTTGAAACAGACTTCTTGCGGGAAGAAAGAAGAGGCACCTCTCAGATTGATGCATGCATCTTTCTAAATATTGTTTGTCTTTTAAAAATCGTGGAGGCAATTCAGGGTTTCTTAATAGAAGTCAGGAGAGAAAGGAGTTACGCCCTTTTGGGGTTAGATGTTCAGTATTGGTCCGAGACTGAGGCAAGGTTCAGGGAAAAATTTTCCTTAATGAAGTTAAGGCTAATGTCATATCTCTCTCTTATGATGCATTCTGTGGTTCCTGCAGGTAAAACTTTAGTTTCTATCCGAGTTGCTTAATTAAATAGGAAAGATGTTTAATGTTTCATTTTTTTATTTTCTAAAGTTTTTGTTTCCCAAATTACTCTAATTTAACTGCAGATGGAAACTTACCACACAATACCTACTGACTATTCCTTGCTTGAAAAATGAATAGGATTTCCTTCCTGCTTGTGAAGACTTGTTACATGTCTGCCAGTGGAATCCTGAAAACCTAAATGTCTTAGCTGTATTAGAAAGAGACCTTCCTTTGCACCAAAGCTTAGGTTTTATTCCTTAATTATTCTTTTTTTAAAAAAAAATTTTTGAATGCTTGCACTATTTGGAATAAAGTACAAAATGCCAAAATTTGTAATTCATTGTGTTCTTCCTTTTTATCCAGTCGTCGGGATGACATGGAGTCTCTAGGCTATGTATTGATGTACTTTAACAGAACCAGTTTGCCTTGGCAAGGATTAAAGGTAGGTTATGTTGCTTTTTTTTTCTTCCACCCTTCCTTTTTTTTATGTTTGGATATCATGCTTCTGCCTGCAGGTCTGTATAGGTGATTGTATATAATGTTTAGCTTCAGTTACACAAAGCAGCTTTTCCCAAGCTGTGGTATTTATAGAGTGTAGAAGAAAGGTTCTTTCTGCTTCTCGTGCAGCAAGCAAAATGTGTATTGTTTGACTGTCTTAAAATTTATGCTAAACAATAGTTTGTCATCTTTGCAAATTATTATTGTCCTGTTGTAGGCTGAGGCCCTCTTTGTAGAAAATAACACTGTTAGTGGCTTTTTGAATTGCTGTAGAGAGCATGGAAATAATCTCTTGCCTAGCAAGTTTAGCATTGGTGAATCTTCGGTCCAGTTTATGGTATGACTGAATAATTAGCTGCAACGAACTTGCTTCAAGTGTTAATGTGTATGGTAGCCAAGTACAAGCATGGCAAATATTTCTTACTTCTGTTATATAGACTAAAGTGATTTTCTTTTTTCCCTCTCATGTTTTAATTGTTTTTTCTTCCTCCATGTGAGAGTTGTGTAACTCAAATGGTGTTGCAGCTGCAAGTTTTCTAAAAAGACAAGCAGCTTGTGAAATGTTAGAACTCTTCAGCTGCCAATGAATGTAATGGCTGCTTACTGAAACACGCAAGCAGCCTTTGAATGGGGTACTGAGTGGGAATTAATAGAACTTTGGCAAATGGAAATGCAAGTCTGGTCTGTTTAATGGACAAAAGCAGCAGCTAGAACTACACGAGCTGTACCATGTGATGGAAGCATTAGACTGCAACAAATGGTATTAAACTGTGTCCAAATCTTAATACCAGATTGACCTTCATTCTGTTTGCAATAAGTATGTGGGACTTGGAGATTTCACATAAAATACTTACGGTTGACCAAAGGATTTTTGTAATTTTTTTGCTACTGTCCTTGTTAATCCAGTGTTGCACAATATCTCTTATATTGTGACCTACATGTTCCACAGGCTGCAACAAAGAAGCAAAAGTATGAAAAGATTAGTGAAAAGAAAATGTCCACTCCTGTTGAGGTTTTGTGTAAGGTAAGAGTTTCTAAGTGATGTCATACTGTGAAATAGAAGTTCTTTTCTTTCTTGTTTTTTAAAACTGGGGGCAATACATTAGATAGTCTCACATGGCATTTGCTGCTGAATAATACTTCTTTGGCAGTCCTGCGTGCCTTGTGTTTGGCCACCCAACAAGGCTGTTGGTGTGTGTAACAAGATAAGCATTTGCTGCTGTTTCTTGGTGTAGTTTGTGCCACCATCATTCCACTTCTTGGTAACTGTTGGCTATGCAAGCTCTCCAGCTCTTTTAGGTGAGGCTTGTTCATTTCTTTAACTACTACGGTGAAAGTTCTACATGTGCCCTCTTGGATAAATAAAACCAAGGTAGAGCTGTATAGCTTGCCCATATACACTTGTTTCTGCCTCTTCAAGATTGTTCAGATTGTCTTCTGTATCTCAAATAGAGTCTGTAGTGGAATTGGATGTCAGGTGATCTTTAAAGCCATGTTGCAGAATGGTATTTCTCCAATGCTATCCTTTAGGTCTTAAGACTTCTCTTGAACTGTGGCAGCCACGTGCTTGTTAACAGAGGTCCTTGAGAACACGTGGTAGTTTTTGCACATCAAACAGCAGCACCAGGGATTGCACTTCCTAGTCATGCACATTTATATACCCTTACAGTCTGACAACATCTTCCAAACTTCTGAACTGTTAGACCCCAGGTTTTCTTTCTTGTAGTGCAGCACTATGCTGTGTACCATTTACTTATTTACACGTAGCCTTTAATATAGCATTAAATGTATAAATATGTGAAGCAGGGAATCTTTGAAAGAAGTCTTCGTGGTTTAAGTCTTCATGCTTAATAACTGGTAACTGACCTTGCCTCTAGTATGCTCAGGTAGCTTATCAAGGAAACATGAGTGGAATCTTTTAAGAGACATTTACTACTTATTTCAAAGACCTAGTTAATAAGAACTAGGTTTAATTAGGATGAATGAAGTGCTCTGTTGTATATTGAAGCTTTTGGTAGCAGAGGACTTGCGATTGCAAAACATGCATTAGGTAACAATTCTGGGGAAGGAATGTGTACCTGACAACTTGCTGATCAAATCCACTTTCTGAAATACAGAATAAATTAATAAGTAGAGGCAAAGTGGAACTTACACACATGAATCTTCAGCCAGTTTTTCTCTGCTGTTGTAGATAGAAATACAGCTTTTTCTTTGCCATTATAGACAGATACAGCTTTTTGCTGCCTTAAAGGGTTGTTAGAAGCTTTTTGCTGCAAGCCGTGGCTTGATTAATGCTGTTGATTTACAGGGATTCCCTGCAGAATTTGCCATGTATCTGAACTACTGTCGTGGCCTGCGCTTTGAAGAGGCACCAGATTACATGTATCTGAGGCAATTATTCCGTATTCTTTTCAGGTCAGTCTCAAAGTGGAAAAGTACAGAAATTTGTCAGTGCTTTACCAGTTGGTAACTGCTCTGTGGGACTTGCACTGCAGAAAGCTGCTCCGTATGTGTGTGGTGTAGGGAGTTCTTCTGGGACTTTATTTCCATTTCAGAGTTTGAAAAGCTGTTTAAAGGACCTGAAAAATACTGTTCAGCATTGAAGGAAAAGATTGTCTTGTTTTTGAATTGCATGATCTGACCACTAATGCTAGAGGGTTGAGCCCATGCTTCAAGTTCCATTGCAAGTCTCTTAAGAAAATGACCCCTTAGTAGAAGTGTTTGAAGCTTTTCACATTTGGAGATTGGTGATGGGACTAGCAGTGGTATCCAGGAGATGGATTTCAGTGGAGGGGAATAGTGCCATTTCGTTGAGCTTGTTAGAGAAACCAGAACATAAACTCAGTCTTGTGGAGTGAACAGCATATGTCAAAAGAAGAGCTGGTACTAATCTCTCAAGAGTCTCCCTCCAGGTTTCTGGAATCCAAAGCAATTTTTATTCGATGATCTATAATACTGCAGTCTCTCCTTAAAACTTTATATATTTAAAAAAAAAAAAAAAGCTGAGAACCTCAGTACAGACAAATGGATAAGCTGGGTTGCGACGAGTACTGCTTCTATAAATGCAGACTTTTATGTAAACAGTGAAGAAAACACTGCTTGGTGGTATTTGGGCTTGCTTCAATAATCCCTTTAAGTTAGTAATACTTCGCATTTATATACCATTCATAATCTCCAAAGCAGCTTACAAAAAGGGTTAACCTCTAGTTTTGGGTTTTCAGCAAAGGCTTGGTATTGGTGATAAGGAAGTTATGATGTGTTATAGTAAAGTATTTCGCTTTTTCCTAGGACCTTGAACCACCAATATGACTACACATTCGACTGGACAATGTTAAAGCAGAAAGCAGCACAGCAGGCAGCCTCTTCCAGTGGGCAGGGGCAGCAGGCCCAAACCCCCACAGGCAAGCAAACTGACAAATCCAAGAGTAACATGAAAGGTTAGTAGCCAAGAACCAAGTGACGTTACAGGAAAAAAAATTACACTAATTTGGACGATGTCGGAAATTTAAGTGTTAGATCAAGGAGGTGGTTTAAAAAAATACATTTGGCTGTTAATTTAAAAAGCAAAAACAAGAGACGTCCTTGGAGAATTTGACTACTAACTTTATACCAAAATGTCCTTGTTCTTCATATCATTTCTTCTGGGGATGTTGGGTCATTTTAACCACTGCATCTTTTGCTCCCACATTAACCACTTTCCAAAAACAAGAAGCTGACTTGGTGTTGGGAATGTGACATTTTTATTTATTTTTATTTATATATATACATATATGATACATATATTTATATATGTATAAATATATAATCCAAAATCCTAGACCTAACACTTCTTAAGGGATAATTCTCATTAACTAGGCAAGGATCTAGAGACTTTGGGTTCTACTCTGTTCCAGCTGGTATAGTGCTGTGGGTTTGCTTCTGTTCTGTACGCCTCGGACTTGGAAACAGAAAATTGTGAATTATCTGGCTTCCTCCAGTGGGTTTACAGTGAGACATTTAGTCCAGAGTTAAAGGAAAGGACCAGTGAGCTCAAAATGTCTTATCTAAATCACAGTAACCCTGAACTGCTGTGGACTGCCAAGTCACAATTTTCTGAAGTATATGGATGCTCTGGGGTGGGGCTTCATGTTTCTTGACTATTTTTAATGTTTCTAGGTTATGGTTTCAAAGGGAAATGTTGTGAAATGTTCAAGATGTAATTGTGTAAAAACTGAAAACTGCGTTCTGAAAAGGCATGGTTTTTCACATGTTCATGAAGCTTTTTAAATTTTGTGTGATGTAAATCTGTCAGTGTTAGTCTACTAAGTCACTAGAATGAAACTGCTGCAGCTAGTGACTATTACAGCCAGTCTTGTAATGAAACTGATTCCTCAAGATGAGCTGAGGATAAAATTGAAGCTAATGAGGTTGCTTGAGTGAGACTAGAGAAGCTAGGTTTAAGTTATTGCTACTGAGGTAGCCTGCTGCTTGCTACTCCTCAGTACATTCTTGTCTTGACTGTCATTTTTATATGTATAAAATTATATGGCAGACTTGGAAGTCAAAAGAAGTGCAGAAGTGTTTACTGTGAACTTACCAAAACATTGTTTTTCATGTATTGTGGCAGCATTCAAACATTACCAGGTGGCTTTAGTCAAAATAGTTATCCAAAAATATAACACTTCATCATTTTTCTGGATGAAGTAAAATACCTCCTGGTCTTTCCAAGACTCAATCTGAAATGTTTTTTTTGAAGAAAGAATTTTTCCATAGGATACCATTAAATGTCAGATTCTTTGTGGTGTAAGGGAGTCCAACTTGTTTGGCTGGAGCTGACAGGTGTGACAACACTGAAGGCTGTAAACCAGTTCCTTCAGCTGTAACACCAGTATGTAGCAGGCTTGTGATTAAGCATCTAGGCTTAGATTGCTTCCTGAAATACAGAAGCTCTGACCGGAGTTCAGAACTCACTACTGAATCCAGTGCGATGTTGGGGTGTGGAGAGGTTGGCTGTTAGAGCAGGAGGAAATATTTCAAGCAAAAACATGGATTCTTCGCAATGGCTTGTGTTTAAAGTGAAGATCTTACTGTAGGTGATGATCTGGAAACGGACGCTGCCCTGAAAATCATGTTGTATGTACTTGAAATATTGGTTTGCTGGTGAAGTATTCTGAGGCTTAGTGTGCCACTCCTGGCTCAGGTGGTCTCTGACCAAGTGCTATATCGTAAGTGAAGAAAAGGTCATTATAATGATTATCTGCCTCCACTTTCTAGTGATGATTTAGTGACAGAGTGCAAAGCTGCAGCTGACTGACAAACATGAATAACAGGGAGGCTGTCTTGCAGCTGAACCTTATAGACCATTTCTGTTTCTTGATGGACCTTCCTCATTGCGCTGTCCTTTAGTCATGAGGCCCACAGCTATAGCTATGGAGAAGTTGTTTTTCTAACAGACTTTCATTGTCTCTTGCATGGAGTAACAGCCTTCTGGAGGAATGACTCCCTCCTTTCCTCCCTGCATCATGAAGAGAAAAGGCTTGTGACCTTTGGATTGATCAAGCTGTAATGTCAGCACAGCATTAAAGTAGTGCTTGTCAAATATCTGAAGACTTCCCCAGCTTCCTAAAATAGTTAGCTTAGTCTCTTCATCAAAGTAAATATTCCAGATTTCTAAAATCCTGCATGCCTTTTTGTGAGAAATATTGCCTGTTAATGAAGTTTTTCTGAAACCAGCTAAGCTCAAGCAGGAGGCTGTATGGCTTATATGGTGCTGTCACATTGAAGATCAATGAAATACCTGGTTTATTTTTTCCAGAGGTCAGTTAAATTCTCATGTAGTTGCTGTAGCAAAGCCTATGCTGAAGGAGCTTAAAAGGCTTCATGGCATCAAATTTGTACTGCTCTAGTAACTATATCCTGTTTAATGAGTACTACAAATAGCAATTTACAGGTGCATTTATTGGTTAAAATCTTACAGTATACTGCATAAAGTGCAAGTACTACTGAAGATGTGCATCTTGGGAGTGGGGCCGGGGGTGTGTGAAATATTCTTTCAAATAATGTCTAGAGACTTACATGACTCAGATTATTTGGACAGTGTGCTCATTCATAGATATTCCTGGCTGCCTTCACTCAGATCCATATTAAGCTATCTCACTGAGTCCTATAGGTTATTCAGGCTGAATATTCTGTTTGGTTCCAGGATAGTCTGTTCTGTCAATGGCCTTTTTTCTCTTTTATTTTTTTTCCTGTCCCTCTCTGGAACCCTGTGCAGTGTCTTTTGTAACAACAAGATCAGCTGTTTTTGAACTTGGGAGAGTTGAACTGTTTCAACAGACAGAGCTGCTCTGCTGACTCTGGGAAGTTTAGCTCTCGAACTCTTGACAGTGCAGCAAGTTGTTCAGGTGTGATTTGTAACAATGCTTGCAGTCAGCTTCCCTCGATCATAAAACTGACTCACGCAGTCAATCTCCAGGATAAAATCTATCAGTTCCATTTGTGAGAGATGTTTTTAATTCACTTCAGTGTAGAGTTCTGTAAGCCTGTCAGCAATCCCATTAGCATTCGCTGGACACCTATGGTCATGGCAGTATTTCTCAGAGCAGACTGTTAGTTCACTCCTTGAGATCTAGCCAATTACTGCTTGTCTCTGCACCTACTTAATAGAGAAAAAGTTCGAACACCTCTCAAGTAGAGGAGCTTCTTAGAATATGACAGTACAGTTACTTTGCCCCCATTAATCAGACCTGCAGCTATAGTAATAATAAAGCAATTTGAGTATACTTCATGTAGCATAGAGATTATCAAAGTTTTGGATTACACCCTGGAGGGACAAGGGGTGATGAATGTGCAGGTTTGAGCTGGCCCTGTATATAGCGAAGATGTGTTAGAGAGATGCCGGCATAAACTCTTCAGCATGTTCTTCATACTGCCAAAGTCTTACGTGCCACGTGAATGTCTCAACATCTTATTTGACAGCTGTGGTCGGGCTGTGTTTGGGAACACTGCTGTGTAGTCTTAAGACTCGCAAGGGATGTTGTGGGTTGAATCCAGTTCCCTATTGCTCTCTGTAAGAGGTAGGCGTTCTCTTGCCCATATTACCTTCGATTTGAGGTGTTCTAACAAATGGCAGCATATAATTTGTTAGCATGTCCTTTGTCCTCGGGTTCAGGATCCCATTTTCATTTGAAACATCCAGGCTTCTAAAGCAATAAGTTGATCTGTTTCTTTCCACACTGGAAGCAACCTCCTCCTTTGTTGACTTAGTTTGGGCTGATTTGATGGAGAAAGTGGTTCAGATAATGAATCAATGTTCATTGTTGAACACCATAAATGGAAAAACAGTGTAACTTTTGGTTGTATGCATCAAGTAAGGGTTATGGACAACTTTATGCCAGTGGAACTAAGGAATCGCTGGGGCTTCTGTCAGAATTTGCACTCAAGTGGGAAAGACGGTCTTAATTCTGGTGCAGGATTTGTTTGTGTTTTTTAGAATTGCTAGTGCTGGATAAAGAGAATTATCCTTCAGTGCATTAAGACTGGGTTCAAACAAAGCTATTGAATCTTGTTACCTCTAGCCTATTCTGGAAGAGTTAAAGCTGTCTTCTGGGTACTATCCAGATACATTTTTGATTGAATGTCAGGCTATGTTTAAGACTTGTTTGCACTTGCTTCTCTCTGGATGACAGCACAAGCTGTAGCTGAGGTCAGCTTTGTCTGTATTTCACTCTGAAGAGATTTCTATTGCATAAACTCAGAGCTGTTGCTCAGATGAATTCATACATCGACAGAATGCCATGCTGTTTGGAGGACATCCAGAACGGAAACTTGCTTGGCAAAGTAGTGTTTGGTTGAGACTCCTGTTACCTCTTTAAACCACAGTGCTACTACCTGAGTCACCAGAAATGAATATATAAGCAGTCACATGAAGACTGGCTTAGCTTGCAGTAACTGGTTCTTTGAGATCTCTGTATGTATTCCTTTACTCTCCCTTTTCCACAATGTCTTGAAGTTGTCATTTGGAGTTTGGAATGTTAAAAGAATTCTTCTTGACTTCCCACCTCCCCTGTCACATGTTGTTTCACTTGTCCTTCCAAGGACAGAAGATATGCTGGGTTCCTAGTTACTGTCAAATGTTCTTGCTTTTGTTCTGGTTGCCCAGAGCATCGTACATCTGAGCATGTAGTGAACACCAGTTACTGTAAGGTAAGTTACTTCTGTTCCTTTTCGTTCTGTCTGTGTGATACTGCTGTACTGCGTCTCTGAAGATCACCACTGCAATCAGATGACAGTTTGACATTCAAGGATATAAACACGAGACATCGCAGACAAGTAGAAAACAATCCTATGAAATTACATCCTGCTTCCTAGTGGCAATAACACATCTTGTTTTCAAACTGTTGGTCTGAATTCCTGTTTAAGGAATGTGGCATCCAGCTGGTGCATAACCCTGTTTTCCAGTGCAGCAGTAGATATGAGAGAGAGGTGTGTGTTTGAGCTAAAGCATGGTGGCAAATGCTAGTTAGCTTTGGAAACGGACACCAAGAACTCTGCAGTTCTGAGATGGAGCAGCATTTTCCCCTTTGAATGACCATAACTGATATTTACTTCTCTTACTGTGAAAGCTGTTTCTCATTTTCATCCTGTATCAGTAAGTTGCCCTTGTGTTTATCTTGCAGGTTTCTGAGCGTGGCGAGGATGGGACAAAGCAGAGCAGATCGGAGCAGGACTTGTCACTCCCCAAATCCTAGAAAATTTAGTTCATACGTACACTTGCCAGTGGCTGTGGGCAACCATTTACTTGGTGTAAAGAACTTACTATCAGTATAAACTGGCTCTGGGCAGTGTCAATGATGCTGCACTTTGAGTTGTAGCAGCTGTAATTGTGAATATTACTGAGATAGTGAAACATGGTGTCCAGTTTTCTATTGCATTTTTTTCAAGTGGAAAAGTTAACTAATGGTTGACACACAAGTGGAGAAAATTGTGCATATGCCAATTTTTTGTTACCTTTTTACTTTGAACTACACTGCTTATGAGATCTCATTGTTTTGGAAGAATGGCATGAACAGTCTTCGGCAACAGTTGTGATAATTGTAAATGCTCACAATTGTGCACTCTTTTCTGGTTATTCCTCCCTGGGTTTTGAAAGTTGTACACTTAAAACATTCTTAAAGTTGTTGGCTTCTATGTGCAACATACCAAGCCAGCTGACATGGTAGTAACCAAAGATTCCAGTTTTTAAGCGTATGAAAGACTCTGCCTGCTTACCTGTGCTAGAAATAACAGCATCTAAAGTGAAGACTTAAGAGAAACTTAGCGACTACTAGATAATCTTTAGGACTCTGCATTAACTCTATAATGTTCTTGGTATAAAAGGAAAAACAGCATATTTGTCACAAAATTTAGTTAACATCTTACAACTGAACCTGTATGTAAGTTGCTTAGATAAATGTAATCACTGTAAACATCTATATGATCTGGGATTTTGTTTTTATTTTGAAGCGGGAGCTTTTTTGTTTACAAGTTCATTAAAAACTAAAAACTGTTTCTGTAAGGAAATGAGATTTTTTTAATTTGCCTTGTTAATTCAGTTTAAGAAATCTACATCACCCTGTTTTTAAACCAAGTTTTAAGACCATTTGTTAAGCAAAAGAAGTCATATTTCTTTCTAAATCATTTTAGATTTAGTGTTGTAACTCTTCCTCATTTTGTTTTTAAATAAATTTTGTATTTTTTCCTTGAGGGGGAAGGGGCAGTCTTGCATTTTTATAACTTCTTGTTTGAGACCAGCCCTCTATACTAAGATTGGATTTTTTAAAAACGAAATGGCATCTTTTGCAGACCCGGTACTGGCAGCCTCTGAGAGTTGCCATGTCATGCATCGGCTGGACTGACTTGTGATTGCTAGTTTTGAGAGAAATTTGAATGGAGTATTTGGATGGTTTTAAACCAAGGCATTTTCTTTCAAGTTCTTGTGAAGTGGATATGACCAGATTTACTCTTGTTCTTGGGGACAGCCTCGCACCATGCAGAGCTCACATTGGTTACTGCCCCCGGCTGTCTTCCTTCTCACTCCTATTCTAGCCCAGCTGAAAGAAAGAAATACTTTTATTGCTGGTAATTCTTTAACAGTGTAATTTATTCCTTTATAGCATGTCAGAATAAATTAAAAAAATGTCTGAAAATGCTGCCAGATGCCTATTGTGTAAATGTTGTTTGTATGTTAGCTTTTTAGACAGTTTCTATGCATGTAGCAGAGTTCCTGCTCACAGTTCATATTTTTACTGTTTGAAAAGGTCTTTCATTTTAAAAACCATTTCTTCAAGATCTTAATACTTACACTGTGCACTCTCTGTCATCACGGAGTGGTAATCTGGATCAAGGCCGCACTCTTGTGCGGTCACTATGCATAC
The DNA here is from genome assembly GCA_008921705.1 of Burhinus oedicnemus. Lineage (NCBI taxonomy): Eukaryota > Metazoa > Chordata > Aves > Charadriiformes > Burhinidae > Burhinus > Burhinus oedicnemus. Next base: position 243,024 of record VFFE01000027.1, on the reverse strand, counting down.
TCCCTTTACGAGAAGGATCTGTCCTGAGAAGATGTTAAACTTTAGCTGGAGAACATTGTGTGCTAATAAACATTTGTATAGATAAGCTGGGAGTACAGGGAGGCAAAAAGTCTGCTGGGCTTCAGCGATATCGGTGCACATTTGGAAACTTCTCTTCTGAGTCAGAGCTGTCTCTCTCTGGTACCTGGAAGGTGGAAGAAGAAATGTAGCTCATTCTTCTGGCTAGGATGTTTTCCTAGGCTCTGAGTATTGCCCTATCCAAATAAGGATGCTTTGCAAGCAATGCCTCATACAGAAACTGGTATGTTTTGAAGAACTGGTATCTAGAATACTATGTTATGTCCTTAGATATGATTTCTACTGTCTAGGTAATGCATCTGACAACATGCATTGGCAGAAGGGGAAGAAACATCAGTGAAATGCCTTCTTGGCAGCTGTTTTCAGAGTGGCTGCTTGGAATTGTTTTGGCACCACTTTTCTTGCTTTGACATGAGGTATTTGAAAGTCAGAGGAAGTAATTTGGTTTCAGGAGAAGAAATTATTTCCTCTGTCCATTAAATTTACTCATGACTTTGAGGAGGGTTGTCAAATATTAGAAACAAAACTGCCCTTGAATAAGCACTGTAAGCAAGAATAGTTCATACGCTTGGAGTGTCAAAATGCATTGGTTTGTAGTTCTTAAAACTGCAAGCCATGTCCTGCGGAGGAGCATGGAGTCCAGTTAGTCTTTCAGACAAGGTGTGTTAATAGTTTACTTCTGCACAGAAGTGTGAGCTTGAACGGTCAGCTGTGTTGTGCTGCTTTGCAGAAAACCAGCCTGCACCAGACATGCTGAACAATGAACAAGATGGCAACCTTCCTTAAAGAGATGCTGTGATACTGAACACTCATTTGCTGTATAATCTATTTGGTTTGTAACAAAGACTTAAAACTGAAAGCATTAAAAACTATGTGGATCTTGACTTCTGGTTGCAGCTCTGCAAAGGTTTTGTGTTGGGAGGTTTACTGTTATCTGCTGGCCTGATGAAAAGTCAAAAACTTCTGCAAGCAATCCCAGGCCCTTTACAAGTAGTTGTCATTATAACAGGGGCCATAAAGTGCAAGAACTACAACCTCAAGTTCCCTGGAAACTGCTAGAGTTTGGGTAATGACATTAGGCTGTGATGACAAGTTCTTGGTCATCTTACTAAGCCATGTACAGCTTTTCAAAGCAATTTATTAACGTCCTTATAGCAACTCTGAGAGGTGTCCTAAGGCCACCTTTTAAAGGCTTGCTTAATTTGGAGCATGGAGTGCTCGTGTGCAGCATACTGCTTCATTATTTTTAACCTATTTAAGCCATTTCTTGTTATAAGCAATTGGGAGTCCTTTTCGCCCATAAAAGGCTCTGAAAGAAGGACAGACTGCTCTAGGTTTCAGTTATTAGTTACATTAGTAACATCCCTCTCCCTGTCTGGCCTACTGTTCTGCGTGGTAGTGGGTATCAGTAATAAGTGATGAATTCAAGCCCTGGCTGTGTTGAAAACGCTGTCAGTCTCTGAAAGCTAGGTATGCTTCTTGTAGATGTGTCAAGCCTGTCCGGTGTGTGCCATCCTAATATTTTTTTGCTGATTTCTGTTGAATTCTATCTATTTCAAGCTTATGTGTTGACTTGTTCTGCTGTTGCATTGTTCTGCCTGTTCTCTGCCTTGGCTTTTTCGGGTGCATTGCTTACAACGTGCAGGAACTTGTATGTGCTTTGTGTGCCGTGCTTTTCCTAAAACGGACTGCAGCAGAGGTGAAGGCGCCTAGGTCATAGCTGTGCTGCTTTGAGCAGGAGGTTGGGCTAAATGCCTCCCTGCAGTCCCTTCCAGCTGGAATTTTTCTATGATACCATGTTGGCTTTTTTTGCATAAGGCTTTAATTTCTCTTGACAGCATTTTCCAATTTAGAAGATTTGTTGCTTAGCCAGCTCCGTCAGCCCATCTGCTCCTTGCATAATTGCAGTGAAATCATCATGATTTCATATCAGCTTGATGTCATAATACAAGTTTATGAGCATGGCAGGCTCCAGACAAAAAGGAAAAGCGGGCAGGGAGGAGGAAGAGCTGTCTGCTCCAAGCACTAATGCCTCTGGAAACGCAAGGTGAGGGACGACACAGAGGATGTGCCCGCCCTCCTAATTGGCCCTGAGTGGAAGGATGGCGTTCATGGTGTGTTCTAATGTGGAAATGGCTCTTTAATGTAATCCTTATTATCCAGGGCTAAACAGGAAGGGGGAGGGTGGTACCAGGTCTGTATGCAAAGAATTGAGATTGACTGTTGTGCTAGGACACAAGGACGTTCATCGTTCTCGGCTGCATTAATGAAGCTTTTCAAAATAGACCCAGGAGGGTGCTGTCCTTAGCCACGGAGGAAAGATGGTGTGTTAAAGGAAGGCTGTGTCCTTGTTTTTAAAGGAACCACAGTGGGCTTAGCTGCTTTGCAAACTAAAGGTTTCGCACTAAAGGTATGAAAGCTCTTAAATTAAGATGCTAACTTGACTTTTTGCATCATGTGAGATGTTTCTAGATGTGACTGTTGGTAGTGCTGAATTCAGGTAGCTGGAAATTGGGAGGAGCTAGGGAGTATTCACACACCAGGCTCAGGTGATTAGGTTTTCAAGTATTTTTGCCCATAAAATAACTGCAAAGGTGATGTAGCCCTTTTTTTTTTTTTTCTCTTTTTCCAGAGAACAGCTTGGCATTTTGATAAGCAGGGCTGCTTGTGGAAGTACCTGGGCACACTCGGTCCTAACTGTTCTGTTTTCCCTCCCCTCTCCAGGAATCTTTTGTTCCTGTTGATAATGCGGATTGTGTTTTGTAAACACAGCTGGTCTTAATTTCATTTCTTTGCCTCTCTGAGTTTGAAGGATAGCATGAATACACATAGTTGGCAGAGAAGCTCTTTCAGAGCTGCTCTGTGCTGGATGTGTCTTGAAGAGCAGGCTGCTGGCTCCCTGTGCCGCTCCCTGTTCTCTACCACTCTTAAAAATAATAGCGAGCCTTGAGCTGCTTTGCAGGTGGTGGACTTTGAAATTTTTTTTGAATGAAAGCAATTTGAGATCATCGGAAGACCTTGAAGGAGCACACATGCTGTCATACAGGGTAGACTGGCTTTTGAGCTTTCCTTGTCGCAGTCATAAAGCCCCTGTGTGTAATGATAAGTGTGGGCCTTATCCTTTACAGCCCTGTAAATACCCAGGGCAGGTGCTTGACTCAGCACAATTCAGATAACCAGCAGAGGGGGGGCAGTGGTACCTGCATGACTCAGCTGTGCTTTGTGGAACCTCATGCTCCACCAGACCAGGGGCACAAGGAACAAATCTTCCCTTTCCCTTCCTCATACCCTGGATGAGTCCCTCATGTGTTGCTGTGGCACACACTGATGTCAAAGCAGTGCAGTGAGCCAAATGTGACCATCAGATGCATTTAACTGAGGACCCCCAGGGTTTAAGGCTGGTCTCTTCAGCATAGCTTACCCTGATGTCTGTCTGGCTCGCCCTTGCTGCTGCACACCCTTCTCTCGTGGTGTTTGTACACCAACAGGTAACTCCAGTTCTTGGCAGCGTGGATAATTTTAAAGATCCTTGAGCCCATCTCTATATGGCTACAAGGACTAATGTTTCACAAATCCTGCTGTCCCCAAGTAGCTGCACTGGGCTGACCCCGGGACCAGCTTGGGGCTTGCAGCTGGCCCTGGTGTTCAAAAGCAGTTTCTCGTTGCCAGTCTGCAGCTGGACAAAGCTGGCTGGCCTCTGCTGATAGGATTTGCCAGATCTTCATTTGGTGGCACCTTGTAGGTGGGGCTTTGCCCAGGTCAGGCAGAGAGGAGCAGGGAAGTGTTTGCCTGCCTCGGTGTACGGGCAGGTATAGTCAGGCAGTGAGGGAGGAGAGCAGAGAGGTAAAGCTGGAAACTGGTGCAAGTCCTTTGGGCTGAGAAAAATCACTTAGGCAGCAAATAGATTCATTCTTGTGTGCCAAAGGCTTCCCCCAGCACAGCTCTGACTTGCCCTGAGCTTGTTCCTCGTCCTTGGTGGCTGCTGCTGTGGCAGCAGCTGGTGTTGGGCCAGGACTGTTTGCAGCAGGCGTGTCTGCATTGTCACCTGGTGGGGCGAAGCCTGCGAGCAGCATCAGGAGTGTTTGCCCACTGGAGCGTGTGTTCATGTTCCTTCGGGGCTGGCACTTGGGTTACATGAGTTGGACCCCAGGTAACTCCTGCTGTATGGCACTGTTTGAACAGCAGGTATGGACAGAAATTCCTGCTGACTCACATCCTGGAAGTGCTTGCCTTCCTTCCCCAGACCCATTTCTTCTGGAGGAGGAAAGGCGAGGAACCCAGCTGTGGCCATTCTTCCCTTGGTCTGCCCAGGAAGTATGAATTGATGGCTTTTATTAGATGGGCTCATGCTACAATGGCCCTGCTGCGCTGCTTGCATCTGGGTAACCAAGGAGCATCAATAAACCCGGTTCGCATTGCACCCCCGGTGTGGGAAGCTGCTGCTGCTGTGCTAAAGCTGATCTGACATGGTTGTAGCGAGTTCCCGGCTGGCTAGCCTGAAGCTGTTAACAAATCCCATAAACTGATTACGGGCGTAAGTCACTGCTCAGTGACCTTTCTCCCTCTCACTGACAGCTTTTTACATTGCACCTCTTGACCTTCCCTGTACCTGCTGGTGGGGGGCTCCCAGCAGCGCAGGTGGGATGTGAGCTGGGCATGGAGCCGTGCTCTGCCTGCTGCTGGCCAGGGCTGGCTCGCGTGCCAGCAGGCTCTGCCGGAGTCTGGCAGTGTGTTCCCAGGAGGCATGGGCTTGGGAACTTGATGCTGATTGGAAGTGGCTTGTTTTTTTGCTTCCCGGCATGCAAACAGCTCACAGGGTCTGATCTGTGCTGTGCTCAGGCTTTCCTAGTGAAAGGCCATCAGGGTTTGTCGGCCCGATGTTCCTAACCCCAGTCCTGTGTCTCCCAAAACCCCAACTGCAGGCAGGAGGGGGTAGCTGCATGGGCAGGATCCCTTCGGTGGCCAAGGAGAGGTGGAATCACGGCACTTGGAGAGACTGGCTCAGTTGTGGCCAGGCAGCTCTTCCTGGGTTGGCTTTTCTGAGGAAGGAGTTGAACATGGGTGACAAGGAACACCTGGGTGTCCACGGGATGCATGGTGTAGGGTGTGTGTAACCATATTTATGGCTCTGTGTGAGGGGGAGCAGGGGGAGGAAGCAGTTGCTGTAATACAAGCCAGGTCCCTCTGCCAAGATTACACAGGCAGCTGCCGCCTCGTCTTTCCTAGGGGACTTTGGTGTGTCCCCCACCTCGGGAAGTCCCAGGGTAGTGGTCCAGTCTCTGTCCTGGTCGTCTGGTGATGGGAAACCCCAGCAGTGCCTGCTTGCTAGCTTCTCCCCTGCCATGCTGTTCCCGGGGGTTCAGCAGCCGGGCAGTCCTTGAAAGCGGAGCCGGCGCCGCTCTCCCGGCGGGGTTGCTGGGTGACTGGTAAACACAGCAAAGCCAGCAGTGGGGGGCCGGCCACCCTTCACCCCCCCTTCCTGGAACTGGGGCACAGCTGTCCCCGATGGAGCTCAGCAGCCAGGCCAGCAGTGAGGGACACGGCTTGAAAGGCAAACAGCCCCATGCTTGGGACATGGTGAGCCACAGCTCGTGGGTGAGAGCACCCTGCCTTGCCACGGCCAGGCGTGTGGCACGTGCTGGTGACCCACTGCAGGGCTCCTTGCCTGAGCTCGGGGAGCAGGGGTGCCGTTGGCTGCGGGGAGTGGCTTATTTCTTACCCAACGTTAAATGTGGCTGCCCAAAGGACCTCCACTGCCAGAGCAGCCATGTGCTGAGCCTCCCTGGGGCTGGACAGCCGAACACAGAGGGTCCCAGAGCTCCAGCATCCCTGTAACCTCTAGGAAGAAGTTCAAATGCAAAGATACTGGAGCAAGTGGGGCACAAGCAAGCCTATTGCACTCTTGGTTCTTCCTAGGCGTGACATGGGGGCTTGTGTGGAGCGTGGTGGGAAGCGTGCGAGGTTCTAGCACATGGTGGGCTGCAGTGGGGCTGTCATCTCCAGTGCTGCCAGACTGTGCCTCTGGCAGGGAATGGGAGAGGAAAGTGGTGCTGGGAGCAATCCTGCTCCTCTAAATAGCTTGCCAGCTGCTGATGCTCATTAATGTTGGCTAGAGCCTGGGGGAATGTGGGGTACTCAGGATCGGTGTTGCGAGGGGTGCTTTGTGGGATGGGAAGGAATCCCAAACCCCTAGGAACACTTTCCAGGAAAGAAGTGCTTGTGCCCAAATCCCATTTCTAGAAGGGCGGGGCAGCCTCCTGTGTGGATCTATGGCTGCTCTTACTCTCACCGTGATAATTGAGAGCTGGGGCTGAAGTCCTGATCGCAGCTTCTCTGCCAACATCCTGGGAGCTAAAAGCTGAACCAGCTCTACGTCAGCTCTCTTGACAGCTCTCCAGCTGCCCTGGAGCTGACTGCTGGCGTCTTCAGGGTGTTGCCCTGGTTTAGAGACCTGCATGTCTGCTCTGGAGTGGGTTCAAAAGCGTTGGCCCAGCCCAGAGCACGGTCCCATCTGCACCCTGCTCCCCTCTGTCCTGTCCAGGTCCTCACCCTGGTGCCACGGAACAGCCATGAGCATCCTGGCTGCGTGGGGGCAGCTGCTGTGGAGATCATACTGAAACTGCTGTGGCAGCTCTGTCTGCTCCCAGCCTGCGTGTCAGCATGCCCAGGGGGATGGGAAGGCTGAGGAATGTCCTCAGCAGGGCAGGCTCTCTGCACCTTGCCTTGCTGTCCTTGGGCCTGCCACCTGCAGCTGAGCCCCAGCAGCTCTATGGGAAAAGCTCAGATTCTGCTAAACCCTCTGTGGATGATCTTAGGTGAACACAAAGCAGCTGAAGCCTTAAGATCATCCTTGTACCTGGTGCCAGGGCTGTGACAGTCTGTTGAGCTGTGCCCCAAGTGGGACAGTTGCTGGGGAACCTGCCATATAATTTTTTTTTATTTTTTTTTTCTTCCAAGCAAAAGGTTTCCTGCAGCACTTTGTCGGAGGGCAGAGGAGGGGTTTGGAGGTGCTGCTGTGCCAGGCTGGCAATGGTGCTGGAGGCTGGCTGAAGTGTTTCAACATCTCTGCTGTAAGACCTTGTAAAGGAGACACAGGTGGTCTGGAAGCATGGGCAGAGCCAGGTCAGGGCTTGCCTCCTCTCTGGGTCTGCTGCATCAGCCGTGTCTCTGCCTGCTTGGCTAACCTCCTGCTGCCATTTGGGGCATAGGCAAATGTCTGTGGTGTGTTGCATGTAGGTTCAAAATGAAGTATTAAAGGAGACCATTTTACCTGCACTGGATAACATAGCTGTGTCGGTCTGCCCTCTCAAACCTGCCACCTCGGTTCCCAGGTCCTCACAGTCCAGCTTGAGAAGTAACACCACTTTTCTTTTAGAAGGGGGGGAGAATAAGCTGCTCGTTGCTTCAGCTTGCATCAGGAGGAACGTGGTAAATCCCTAGCGTCGAGTCTGGCTTTTCCTGATCGCTAGAGTGTGGAGGTGTTGCTGATGGAAAGCTAAGCACAGCGTGGGAAGTGCTTTGGCTTAAAACGCGTGAGCTGCCACCCAGTCGCCTTCCTGCAGAGTGGCCCCCAGGTGCGGTGTCTGCTCCTGCCGGGGTTGGTCCGGGGCAGTTGGCTTTCCCAGGCTCTGGAGCAGTAGGGGAGGCTGTGCCAGCTCAGGGCAGCGCCTTCTCTAGAAAGAGAGATACGCATCTGACTCGCACGTCCTGTTAGATAAGCACTTCGCCTTTTAACACGCTTGCTGGGTAGGATCAACGCCTACCTTTCAAAACTGCCTTCGAGTTGAAACACTGCTCTGGCTGGCAGCAGGATTTCATCAGGCGAACACGTACTCCGGCTCTTCCTCCTGCCCAGGAACACTTGGTCCTGCACCGTGTGGAGCCTCTGGCCCCCCAGCTCCCACCTCCCAGCTGAGAGCATCACCATGGCCCCCAGCAGGAGAGGAGCTGAGAGCCTCCCTGCTGCTGCTGAAAGGGGCTGCCCCTGCCCGTGCATCCACCCTGTGCCTCTCTCCCGGTCCCTCTACCTGCCTTTGAGGCACCAGGGCTGGCTGAGCCCTGGTTAGTGGCAGGGGACATCCCCTTGCTGCTGGGCTTGGGAAGGAAGGTGCAGTGTGAGGTTGTTTCCAGGCTGGGTTTCTCTTTCCCAGCTATGACAACTTTTAGGGCATTTCTTAAAACACTCTGAACTGGCTTCTCTGGCCTGTATGAGGCTGGAGCTCCCAGGCTGAGCCTGTTTTGTGCCATGCCACCCCTAAGCAGCCAGCTTCGGCTCCTTCATCCCACTTAGCCCAGATTTTCTTCTAAATAGGTCATTTGTTAATTGAGGGCAAGTACAAAGTTGCTCAGTTTCTCCTAGTCCTCCTAGGCTGGACAGACCCACTTTAGGAGCTGTGAGACCTGGGGCAAGGCTGAATGATGAAATCCGTGTTGGCTGCTGCAGCTCTGGCTGGATTCTCCAGCTCCAGGACTTTGGTCGCTGGTGTGTGAAGCCGGGCAGGGCAGGTCTGGGCTGACTCTTTCTTGACAGCCATGCGAAAGGCTGACCCTTGATCATTTGCAGGAAGAAGATAGTAAAAGCAGGAGCCTGGGTTGTGGCTGTTACGAGGGAAGGAGGGAGGAGTCCTGGTCTGGTGGGATGGGGTTGTGTTACCTTTATGGCAGAGGAGAAACAAGTGCTACATCTATTCCTGCCCTTGAAAGACTTGCTCGGTGGGGGGGGCTTCTGCCAGACCAGGTGCTGGGGGAGGTGACAGTGGGGGTGCAGGCCCCAGCAAGTGCTGGGGAGAGGGGACAGGGGAGCTCTTCATCTCCTCTATGGCACGTTGTCGCTGTGCTGTGTAGACCCCACAGGTGCCCCAGCTGTAAGGGGATCCCTGGGGCAGCTGCCTGCCCCTGCCCTGTGCAGGCTCCAGCTCCCAGCCTCTATGTGTGTGTGTGTTTAGCTTTCCCTGCTTGTCTCCATGCAAACGAGGGTGGATGGAGGGAGCCAGCTGCGGCCCCTCGTTCCCGGCTCTGTGGACCAAAGTCCAGCTGGGAGCACAGCCACAGCCCTCTTGTAGCTGCAGGACCTTTTGCTGCCCAGGGAGGGGTCTGCTGGAGCAGGATGAGCCATGGCTCAGTGTCCCACCACCCTGGTTGTGGCGTTACCCTGCTTCTGGATGGTCCGGGGTGGCCGAAGCAGCCCCAAGCTGTTTTATCCTGCGCAGTAGCTGATCTCCAGACCCGGGGTAGGGGTTAATCAGCCTGGGGACCCGGTGCAAGGGCTTGGGCCACCTCCCCAGAGGAGAAGACGAGATAAAGCCAGAGCCCGGCCCGTGGCGCCGAGGTCGAGGTGTGCCTTGAATCAATATTGGTTCGCAACAGCCCCTGGGCGACCGCAAGGAGGGGAGCGGGGCAGGCAGCTGCTGCCCGCCTGCCCTCTGGGGCTGAGCCTGTGCAGCGAGTTGTGCGCGGTCTCTGCTGTCAGGGCAGGGCCAGCCAGAGGAGGATCAAAGCCAGCCCTCACCCCAGGCCCCAAGGGGACTCGGGGAGGAGGGAAAAGCGGTGGGAAACTGCCCTGTCGGCGACCGCCTCGCGCCGCCTCGTCCCTCCCTGGGTGCGTTTTGCTTTCCCAGGCTGCCGGCTGGGAGCGGGGCAGGGTGAGCCGGCCCCGCCTGGGTGCTGTGCCGTGCCGAGCAGGTTTGGAGCTGCTGGGCCTGCTCGCCGGGGCGGGGAGGACTGGGAGCTGCTGACGGAGGGGCTTTCGGGCGCTGCGGCGGGTCTGGCGGGTGAGCGCGCCGGGCGGCGTCTCCTGCCTCGGGGACGGGCTGGGCACGGCTCTGGGCGACGGCGGGTCTGCTCCCCGGGCTGGCGGGGCTGTGCCACGGGGGGATCCCACCGAGACCCCTCGTGCTGTCCCTGCGGCGGCTGGGCGGGGGCTGGCGAGGCGGGTTCTGGCAGCGCCCTGTCTGCCTGCCCGCCCGCTGCCTACGCTTCGCTCAACCAGGACGGGGCCGCCGAGCTCCTGCCCTGCCGGGTTTGGCACCGCAGAGGTTCAGGCGTGCCGGGCAGGCCTGGCAAGCGCCGGCTGCCGACGCGACCTTCCTGGGTGCTGACTCAGCAGGGTGGGTGGCTGCGAGCCCAGGCTGGGAGCCGGGGTGGCCGGGTGCGCCAGGCGGGCTGAGCCGTGCGGCGGGCACAGGCACCCACGGCCCCCAGCCCTGCGCGTGGGCTGGCAGCCACCCCCGCCACGGTCGCACCCTCCTCCGTGACTCCTGCACACTTGGACTCCTCGCGGGGGGGACGACGACTTCGCCTGCCCCCTCCCCTCTCCCCTTCCAGCTTCCCACGCACACGCTAATCCCGTCCCGCTGCGGCAGCGAGAGCGGCTCAGCCCTGGCGGGGCTGGGGTTGCAGGCGCAGCCCCGGATCTGGGGGCCCTGGGATGCCATGACACGCACCCCCCCGGGTGGTGAAGGGCACAATCCTGTCTGGATGGAGCTACCCAGGTCCCCATCCTCGTGTTTCCAGCGTAGCTCCAGGGAGCTGGGGAGCTCAGCCGCATGGTCCTGGGGGGCAGCTCCAGAGGGAGGTGGCGGGTGTGGGGCAGGGGGATGCGGTTGCGGAGGGTCCCTGGAAGGGCCGTGCAGAGCAGGCAGGTCCAGGGGTATGTGGGAGGGCCCCTGGGGATGCAGATGGGCTCATCTGCTCCTCCACCTCCCGCTGGGTGTATGCGTGTGCGTGTGCACGCACGCTCGCCTCCGTCCCAGCCCTGCTGAGCTCTTCGAAAATCTGCATATGCAAAAAGCCCTAATCCCAGGAGCCTTTCCCTGGCTCAGAGGTGTCTTGCCCTTGGCAGGAGATAAACCAGGGTGCCCTAAACCACCTTAGGGATGAAGCACAGCACTGCTGCGAGGGCCACGATGCCGAATGTGCTGGGCACCCAGCGCCAACACTGGGGCACGTTTGTGCCGTGCTGGCCCGCAGAAAGCTGGAGAAGGGCAATGGGATGTCCTGCTTCAGGTGCTGGTGAGAGCCGGTGGGGCGCAGGCATGCGGATGCCATGCCAGGACTCCCCTCACTTAAAATCACCCTGTTTCCCTTCAGGCCCTGGCAGTGGGTGGCATCGCCCGGCCCCTGCGGGGCCCTGCGCCCGAGGCCAGCGCAGGACACGGGGATTAGTTTTAAGCTGATTACTGCTGCCTGTTTGGGAAGCACTGAGGTACTCAGCTGCGGGTCCCCCATCAGCTGGCAGGTCATGGGGGGAGTGTGGCTGCCGCGGGGCTGGCACCGCACCCCGGCGGGGCAGGGCGAGGTGTTGCCCATTGCCCGATCCATTTGGTTTTGCCACCACAGCTCATAAGGTCTCATCACCTCGATGGCCTCTAGGAGCAAGAGTGACTGGCCCCTGTCCTCCCCAGCTCGGTGGCCTGGTGGGATACTCATAGGACCCTCCTGTCCACCTCCACCCTGGGCACCCGCGGGGATGAGCCTCCTCATGCTGGGGCAGGGATGTCTGCAGGTGCTGGGGTTTGGCTTCCAGCACAGTGCCTCTCCTCTCTCTCTAGCTAGCCAGTAAGAAACCCCCGATACTTCTTTGGAGGGCTGTGGCACACCATGCATGCCTCTGGGAAGAGATGGAGAGGAGGCAGGGAAGTACAAGGGGGCAGCCCCTGTGGGCAGAAGAGGACTTATGACTGAGTTTCTGCAAAGACAGTAACTGTGCAGGACTTTTGGAGGGGGAGGAGGGCAAAAAGCTGCCCAAAAAAGGGAGTGTGACAGCTCAGCCTCCCCTCCTGGGTGCTTTCCAAAGAGCAGGGAACATTTTGGGGGGGCTTGTCCTGCATGGAATAAGGGAGGAATGAGCATGTCTGCCTGCGAGCCTGGGGCAAGCAGCCCTGCTCTGCCATTGCTGTCTCGTCCCAGTTCCCTCCTCCGTGCTTGGGCGTGGGGCTGTGCCAGCGGGTGCTGCTCCCAGGTGGTGCCGGCTGTGCCGGCTGACTCAGGACATTTCCCTTCTTGGCATGGCAGGCCTCGCCGCGGCAGCCAGCGGCATGGGGCAGGCTGGTATCAGACTGGCGGTAGCACTGAGCCAGTGGTGGCTGAGCTGTGTTGAGTGTCTTAGCGCTCCCCGGCAACTCAATGCCAACGATGTATGACCAGTGGGGAAACTGAGGCAGGGAGCGTGCAACGCCTGTGACTGATGCCAGGGTGGCATCTTGCCTGGGGCAGCGTGACTCCCCTTGCTGTCCTTGGCACAGAGCGGCATGGCTGCCCACCCCAGCCCGGCCCTGGGCTCCGGTGCTGCCCCCGTGCCTGCTCTGCAGACGCTGGCACTGCCCAGAGGCCCCAGCTGAGCCCCATGGAGGGATGAGACTTTGCTCCCCCAGCCCTCGCGGCCCAGCCATCCTCACTCCAGCCATCCTCATCGCAGCCATCCCCTGGACGTCCTGGGGCAGGTAACAAAGCCCTGGCTGCGTTGTTCTCGAGGCAAGGGACAGGCAGGAGATATGTGCCTCAGTTTCCCTATCAGGTAGATGGGTCAGTGCTCCAGGCTTTATGCCCAGAGCTGCTGGACCTACTGGTAACTCATGTGCATGGGGCTGGGGGAGGTGCCCGGCGAGTCCCAAGGAGGACATTTGCTGAGCGTGGGGTCTCTGCTCTCCCCCCACAGCTGCTGGCACTGGTGCTGCTGCCCAGGTGGGCCCTGCAACCTCTCGGCTGGAAGCTGGTAGTGAGAGGTGGGGAGCTGAACCCCAGCCCTGCTTCGGTGACAAGGAGGAGACCGTGATTCCCTGCAGTGGCTGTGGCAGCTGGTTCACAGGCAGGCTGGGGGCAGGTCAGGAATTCTTCAATTAAAGGGTTTTTTTTGGCCAGAAGTTGCCAATATTGTCCAAACCTAAATCTCTCCCAGGGACAGGGGTCAGCCTTGATAAATTTTCTGGCTTAAAAACAACAGGGGAAAAAGAAAGAAGGAATCAATCAAAGCTCTCTGAGCTGGCATTTCCTGAACTAAGTGCCGTATTTTTTTAATTTGGGTGTGTGTGAGAGAGACATGGCTTTCCATCCTGCACCAGCATGTCATGTAACCCCCCTCAACAACCAAAATCAAAACAAACTGCTTGGAAAGGGTTGAAACAGAGCGGTTGGAGCCACAGCAAACCAACAGTGCTGTCGCCGGGGGGAGGTTGGGTTTGGGTTTTGGCTTGTCATTCCCAGGAAGGTTTTGTGATTTCCACTTTTCCTTCTCGTGTAGGACGGAAAGGACTTTCCCTATCCCTGCCCTCTCCTGGCTGGGTTTTGGTGTGGCCTCTCTGGGTGGGATCTCCTTGCCTTCCCAGCCCTGTGCCATCCACCTGCCCATCCCAGGCAGCCCAAACCCGACTGGAAGCCTCGGGAAACCAAACAGCAACGGCCTGGTGCCCCTTCCAGCTCCCCAAAGGGGCTGCCAGCCTCCTGGCCCTGGCAGAGGGGGCAACAGCAGCTGCACGCAGGCAGCACCAGCATGGTGCAGGCATAGTTTTCTTGGCTCTTCCCTGCCAGCCATGGGGAGGGGACGCAGGCATGCGTGGGAGGGTGCCCGCGCTGAGGTGGTGAACACGGGGAGCGTGGGCAATGCGCAGCCCTGCGTCAGCAGCGAGCCCCACTGGGGCGGGCTGGGTGCTGCTGGCTGCACCCTGCTGAGTCAGCGGGAGGGCACGGAGGCAGTTAGCCCCGCGGCGTTTCGGCACAGGCCAGGGAGCCGGGAATGGGCTGGGTGGGAACAGGGCTGCATGATGTGCGGGGTGCGCCATGCCAGCAGCACGGTGCAGCGGCTGTGCCAGCATCACAGGGCTGTCCTTGTGGGTGGGTGGGTCTGGCTGCGTTTGGGGGTGGGGGTGACTGGAGGATTAGGGCCTCTCACCTGTCCTGGCTGGGAGATGGGGACCAGCCTGGCCACCCCACGGTGTCCCCTGGTGCCCAGCACTGCCCCTCGCCCGGCACTGTTCTTACAGCCGGGGCGGGGGGGGGGAGTCATCCATTGCTTAGCCGTGAGCAGCAATCGGAGCCGGGGCGAGCATGGTCCCTGTCCCCATGGCACCCACCCGGGACAGGCTTTGAATCTCTTGCATTCAGGGCTGCCATCAGGGCAGGCAGGGCGTGACCTGGAGAGAGGACTCGGGGACAGTGGTGCATGGGGAAGGAGGGGACACTGGCTGCTTCTCTGGTGATGTGGAGATGGTTCTGCTGCTGCGTGGGGTGGGGGTGGGGGGCAGGCAGCTGCTGTAGGGTCTGCTGGGTGCTCCCCTCTCCTCCCGGGCTGGCAGGGTGGGCAGGGATAGGCAGGGCTGGAAGAGTAGGCAGGACTGGCAGGAATGGGCAGGACTGGCAGGACTGGTGGGCAGGCCAGCCTGCCTGCTCCTGCCTATGCAGCACTGCCATCTGCTGTCCGCCCTGGCCTCCCTGCCCGGCCACGCTGCCTGCGCCTGCCTGCGCCTGCCTGCGGCACCTGTCTTCTTCCTCCGCCTCCATCCTGCTCCTGCCCCTGTGCAGGCAGGCAGGCAGGCAGGCAGGCACCCCGTGCAGGCAGGCGGCGAGCTGCAGGGCAGAGCAGGCCCATTCCCAACCCTCCTGCAGTGCCAGGAGTGGCCCCACAGCACTTGCTGCTCCTGGGCTGGGGGTCAGGTCAGGTCAGCAAGCCGGAGGCTCCGGTGCTGGCAGGGATGTGATTAATGTGGCGTGGACCTGAGTGCCCGGGAGGCTGCAGGGAGAGATCCCAGCTCCCGGCTGAGGCAGCTGCTTATGCTGCCCCTGCAGCAGCAGGGACAGGGATGGAGCACAGCAGAGCCGGGAGCTGTGGGGGGACAGCACAGGAGGGAGAGCGCGGCCCCCCTGGGACTGTGCTCCACAGGCGGCTCTTGTCCCTCTTTTCTGCCCCAAACTGTGCTGGCACCAGACTGTAGGCTCCCACCCTGCTCCCAGCCCCAAAGGATGGGCCAGGACAGAGTCACTTGGGAGTCAAGGCCTTTATTGACCCCAGGGTGGTTAGGTGGCATGTGCTGGGCAGGAGCGGCACGCAAGGCCATCTGCCCACCAGCCGCATCCTCTTGCAGTGAGCGGTGACCCACAGGGACATCCACCACCCCCCAGTGTGGGGCAGTTGGAGCTGCCTGGGCTGGGTTGCTCACCTCCCCGTGTTTGGGGTAGCCAGGGGGCTCCCCCTCCCTCTTGCACTCCTCCCCCAGTGGCCCCATACCTTGGTTGCCAGCTCTTCCACAGGCTGTGGCTCCCCGTGGGATGGGCCGTCTCCAGCAGCTGAGCCGTGGCCCCAAGAACAGTATTTCCAGGAATCCCCAACGTAGCGCCTAAGGGATTCCTGGGAAAACTGGACCCTGAGGGCACGGCGATCCAGGCTCTCTGCCAGCCCCATGCATCCTTGCTGCCGCCCGGGCTCCACATGTGGCTGATGGGGGTCCCTGCTGTTCCCTCGCCGCACAAGGCTCCCACATTTCTGTGTGACCCCTCCTGCTGGTGCCCAGCACCGGGCCAGGGATCCCAAGCAGACATGGGGGTCCTTCTGCTGCAAGGAGAAACCTCGCCACCCTCCTCTCCCCCTTGCTCTCTGCAGGGATCTGGAGCTTTGTGGTGAGCCCTTTCCTCTATCCAGGGGTCAGCTCTCCTTGCGTCACTTATCTCAGTGGGTCCTGGAGGTCCCTAGGGTGCGCAGTTCCTCCCTTCCCGAGCTACAGTGCTTCATCTCAGACTCCCAATTGACCAGAGATGCAGCACTGCACCTTGGGCTGGGAGACATGGAGGAGCCCGCGGTCACCCTCTCTGCAGCTCGTGTGCGTCCGTGGGTCATGCCACTGCAAGGCTGTGCCTCTGCCTGCCTGGCTGGGTGTGGGCAAAGAGGTCTCCCTGCCTCCAGAGCCATGTGCCCGCATCCCCTGTGCCCAACTCCAGCACAATTGCAGGATAGACCTGGGCTTGGTAGCTCAGCCTGGCCCCAGCTCTGCAAAGACAGACAGGGGTAGAGGCAGATGGGGGGAGTTCTACCACCAAATCAGTGTTGCCCCTGCCAAGAGCTGGTGTGAAGCTGGGTGAGAGGGTGAGGGTGACAGGAATCCCCCCAGGGCTGCCACTCAGCTGGGCCAGGACACCCCAGGAGGGTGTGGGGCCATAGGTATCACACAGCGCATCCCTCCCTGCCCTCTGCCTCTTCCCCGCCCTGGGGGATGAGGAGCGTGTGAAAGCTCCTGCTGTCCCTCCCCACCCTTGTCTCTGTCCCAGTCCTCATCAGAGGAGAGCCTGCAGCTGGCCAGCACCTGTGGGAAGGCTTCAGCCTCGGCTTCCTGAGCTCAGACATCAGCCTGATCCATTCCCAGGGTGGCAGGACTGAACCCAGCCCTTCCCATGGGCAAGAACTAGGGGCTGTGGGAGGGATGCCTCATGGACCTTCATCCTTGGATCCATACAGGCTTCAGCCTATCCAGACTCAAGGCTGAGGATCCAACGGGAAGCAGGAGAGGGAGGCTGGAGGGAGCGGCCAAGCCTAAAAATGCCTTTCGCAGGCGAACACTAACATCCTGAGCAGAGCCGAAACGTGATAAACAGACTATCTATCACAACTGCGTCCCGCTGCTGGGCCCCGGCAGCCGCAGCGCTCCCAGCAGCCTGACGAGAAGCAGATGGTGCATCTCTGGCATGAGCTCCTGCATCCGGCACTGGCCCCCCCCGTCTGGGTGCGCCCAGCTGGGAACTGGGGCAGAAACCACCCCACACAATGTGCAGGGGTCCTCTGTCTGCTGCCCCCAGTTCTTGGTCGGAAAATGTGGGGGAAAGAGCCCTGTGATGCCCCAAGCTTGTGGCATCTGTCAGTTGGGAACAAGGTTTGGGAGCAGCCTTGGCCTGTGCAGGATTATCTCCATACCAGCCATGGCCAGGCCAGCCCTGAGCTCCGGCCAAGTGTGGGAACAGCCACAGGGACTCAGAGCCAGGGGAGGTGCCACGAGGACCCTCCTGCCACCCTATGCCTTTGCAAAGTTTCTGTCCCGCTGCTGGCCGGCAGCTGGGCATGCGGTTGCCTGTGCCCAGGAAAAGGGCACATGGTGGTGCCCTTGCTGGCAGTGTGCTGGCATGCCGGTTCTGCCCATCACTCGTCGCTGGCCATGTTTCTGGGGCTGTACAGTCATCATGTGCCTTCAGCAGCTTCGATGTCCCCAGGTACTCCCATGGCTGAGCCTGTAAGACACAGAAGATGGCAGTCAGCGTGGCAGTGCAGAGCCAAGTGTGGACTGGTGTGGAGGCGCAAGCTCTTGTGTCCTTTCCTGGGCAGCTGCTATGGGGCCCCCTTGGATGCCCAGCACCCCATGGGACTGAGAACAGCAATGCCAACAGCTCTGTGCACACAAGAAACCCTCAAAGGCCACCCAAAAGCCTCCCTTTGATTGCTTGAAGCTATGCGTGCCCAAAGCCCGAGGGCATGGGGCAGGTTCCCCTCTCCCGGTGGTGACTGGCAGGTCCCTAGGCACGCAGGGAGCCCTGCAGTGGGGCCTGGGGATGGCCCCTGTCCTCACTGCCACCATCCCAGCCTTGGTGGGAAAAGACGGGATGGAGCCTTCTCTGCCCCCACGGCATGGGGCTGGGAGACCTCAGCTGCTGTCCCCGGGGAGGTGGTGGCGGGGGAAGAAATGCCGAGAAAGGCTGGAGGAATGCGCCGGGCTGCACATCCCACCAGGCTGGAGGCAAAACATCTGCCGGTGCTCACCCGCCCCTGCCCGAGGGGAGGTCTTGTGGGGGAGGGAGGCACCCCCATCCTCCCTCCAATGTCCCCACCGCATGTCTCCAAGACGGGGCAAAAAAGCCAGCACTGCAAGGCCTGCCTTTTCCCCTTTGTCTCCACTCTCTGTTTTGTCCTGGTTCCTGATGAAAGGAGGCTGCCACCACCCTCTGCTCCCCACCACTCACGTTGCTGCTGGGGGACCTCTGCATTGGGGGACACCAGTGTCCCCTGAGCAGTGCCTGCCAGGAGGACAGCTCTGGCCCCAGGTTGCTTGTCCCCTCATTTGCGTGGGTGCGAACACGCCACGTGGCTTCAGGAGAAGAAACCAGAATAACAAAAGGCTGGACTCATGGTCCTGGTGATTCTGGGGGGACCACCAGCCACCACCGCATCCCCTGGCTGAGGGTCTCTGGAGGGTAGCTGGGACACAGCGTGCACGCCCAGGACAGTCCCCAGTTCCTTCCTTGGTCACACCAGCACTGCCTGCCATTGCCCTTGCTCCTACCTGCTGCTCACCTCCAGCCTTCACCTCTGCCGAGCCGCTTCCCCTGCTCGCCTGCCCTGCCGCCGCCGGCCGTGGGTGCCGGGAGGATGGGAGCAGGCGGGCGAGCGCTCGGTGGCTGCCTCCCTGGCGGCGCTGGGCTGAGTCAGAGCTCGGCCCTCCCCGCGCTTACAACACAGCGCCCTTTCCCCTCTCCAGGCAGGCCGCTGCTGCAGGAAATGTCCTTTTTTAATAGCAGTTGGGATTTGTTTCCTGCTTGAAATTCCCTGGCCCCACGAGGCCAGCCGTGAGGCCAGACCTGAGCTTTTGAGGGAAGCCTGAACCCCTCAGCCAGAAGGGCTCTGCTACAAGCGGCTCTGGGCTGCCCCGCTCTCTGGAGGAGGGTGGAAGGTGCTGGGTGATGCTCAACCTCATGCGGGCACCTTTTCCCTGCCTCCTGGCCCCTAAAAGCCTGATCTCCACCAGCCTTTGGGCCTCCATCCCTGCCCCAGCCGAACTTTGATCCCGCTCTGGTCATCAGCTACCCAAGCAGCCCTGATCCCACCTCCCACTGGCTGAGGGACTCATTGCTGGGTGACACCAGGCAAGGTAAATCCTGCCCAAGGACCCCCCAGGTGTCTCCTCCTGGGTGGCGAGGGCTGGGACAATGGAGGGGAACATGCTCTTGCTGGAAGGACTCACTCAACTCTATATAAATTTAAAGGACTGACCCCAGGGCAGCTTCTGCTGCCTGTTGGGTGTCCCTTGCAGGCAGCGATCGCACAGGGATGCCGCTTGCTGTCGCTTTGCAGCACAAGCTGGTGGCAAGACAGCTCCAACGCTCTTTCCCACTGGGGCCTTCCAGCTCTCCCAGCGTCTCCATCCTGTCCCCCAGCATCTGCACCCTGTCCCCCACGGACCACGATAGCCTCCACAGGGGAGAGGTGCCTCCTCTCTCCCTTCCTCCCGCCCTCCCTCGGCAGTGCTGGTATTAAATCAAAGGTTTATGAGAAAATGGAGGGGCCAAGGGAGATCCTAATCTGGTCGCAGGCTGATTAACCCCAAGTTCAGGCTGAGGTCCTGATGCTCAGCTATAAATAGCTCTGCCTTCCCTTTCCCATCCTCCAGCCGGGGCTGCAGCGTGCCTGCCCTTTTATGGTCAAAAAGGCAGATTTGGAGACCGAGCGGCCCCCATCTCCCATGCTGGGGGCGAGCCAAGGGGGCCCAGGGGGATGCTGCTCTTTCTCGCTGGGTTTTGCTGGGATAAATTATAATGCCAAGAACAAAGGAGCAGGTTTGGGGGGCTGAGAGCAGGGGATGGGTGCAGAGGGGAGACCGCATCTGGTTTGTGCTCCTTCCTCCAAGGCAGGCGGCCCCCCTCCTGGTGCCAGAGTGAGGGAGAAATCACCTAATTTGGTGTCTCTGCGGAGAGCCGGGCTCAAGGCACAGGGTGGTGGCACGGTGGGGACAACTGGAGGGAGTCCAGGGACAGATGAGGCCTCTGCCACCTGCGGGCTGCAAACACAAGCTGACATCTCTCTGTTTGTCACCTTGGGGACTGACCCCACCGTCCCTGCCTGGCCACCACTGCGCCCAGCCCTGTGCCGCCATGAAGGACCCACTGGCTCCTGCAAAGCCACCAGTGCCAGCCAGTGTTGTGAGGGGCTGAAACCCTCCAGCAACACCAAAGCCTGACTTGGGGGTAGAAAGAGCCTCTGCAGGGGCAGGAGTGGTGGAAAGGCAATTCATGGCTGGAAGAAGCATGGCTAAGGAAGGGCCAAAGCACACAGCGGCCCGGTCATCACCTTTCTCACGACTCTTCCCCGCTGCCCCCAGCCCACCAACTACCGTCTCCCCATCTTTAGCTGCCTCCCCCTTCACAGGGCAGCCCAGCCCTGCCCCCCCCTCCCCAGCCCACTGCCGGAAAGCGTTTGGAGGGCACGGGGAGCCTGATGGAGAGGGCTGATGCCTGGTGTCCCCAGTGCTGGCCCCGGGGCATGTGGAGCGTGGGAGCGGGTGCCGGCACCAGCCCTCCCGCTCTGTTTACACGTCACATTCCTGGTCCAGAGGAAGTGGTGCAGGGGTGAAGTCCCAGCGGGGACAGGCCATCACGTCACTGGCCTCCAGCCCTCTCTGGGAAGGGCTGGTGGGAACCCAGAGCACCGCAGGGAGAGTTCCCCGCGGACACTTCCCAAAGCGGTGCGGGGCGGCTGCTCCAGCATCTTCCTTGCTCCCTGGGCTCTGCTCCTCACCCAGCTCTTGCATGGCTTCCCGACAGAGCAGGCCAGAGGAGCTGGTGGAGGGGACACTCCTCAGCATGGCGGCCATGCAGGAGCTGACATGAGACCAGCGGAGCCTGGAGTCGGAACGAGCAGGGAGCAGCGAGGCTCCCTCTCCTCTTGCAGAGGCACAGCCATGGTGTGGCTGGAGCTCATTAAGCCGCCAGCACTCTTGGCTGCTTGTCTGAGCTTTAACATCTTATCTCTGCTCCAGAAAGGGAGAGGGGGAGTGTGGGGGGGTGTGCAGCATCGCCTGGACATGAGAGGAGCCCACTTAGTAAATCACTTCCCCCGCAGGCCCCAGCTTTCCCAGTCCTGCCTGCTGCCCGCCCAGTTGAGCAGTAAAAGACGCTAAAAGAAAATGCCCCAAATAGGTCAAGGTCCCAGCAAGCGGGAGATGAGATGTGGAAAAAGATTGAGCAGGAAAGTTACATCAGGACAGATACTCGGATGCCATTTCCCTGCAGCGCCGTGGAGCCGGGCTCGCCCGTGCCGGCAGACCCTCCGGCAGGGCTGGCCGGGGAGCGCCCAGTGGGTGGGAGAGCCATGCAACTCCTCTGCTCAGGTGCAGTGGGGCTGGTGGGGACTGGAGGTGGGCAATAATAAAAAGAAAATTTTAAAAATAACGTTGAAAAGGGAGGGGAAAAAAAGGAAGGGCAAATCTGAGATGAGGGAGACCACACGCATGAAGGCCAGGCTGGAAGAGAGAGTTGTTGCCCTATGTACCGGCCACCAGCAAGTCGGTCCCGCAGCAAGCACCGGCATGACCTGTTTGGCCACCATGGAGTATCTTCCCCATGCACAGCATGGCGGGTCTCACAGCCCCATCCGCAGACCCTGTCTGCCACCATCCCTTGCCCAGGGGAAGCTGCTTGCGCACCTCCTAGCAGAGCTTAGTACAGGGAGGGAGAGGCAGCACTGCCCTTAACCTCCCAGCCCCGTGTTGCCCACCATGACAGGGACGTACCAGTGGTCTCAGGCCAAAGACCTGGTTGCCTGCACGCTGCCGGCCAGCACCCACAGACCCTGCCGCCTGGCGTGGGGAGCCTCCAGCATCGCCGGTGCATCCCACCTCCCCGCGGCCACTGGGGAAGGGGCTTAACAGAGCTGTTGTGTCCCCATCCTGACACAGCCTCAGCCGGGGCTGACCCTGCCAAGCTTCACGGGGGGCAGATCGCCAGGGCAGATGGCACTGCCTGCTGCCTGGGGCAGGACGGTGCCCTGCAGGGCTGGCTGTGCCCTGGGCAGCCCTGCCAGCACACTGCCTCCCGGCACGCTGACCATCTCCTGTCTCACGTCAAACAGAGCCTGGGCAGGCTGACTGCCTCTCGCTCACCCTGACCGTACACACGTCTGTTCACCTGCCTACCTGGCAGCTGCACACAGCATGCACCTAATGCGGGCACAGGGCTGGACCTGGGGGCCCACCAGCCCTCCAGAAGCCCCTTCCCCATGCCCATGGGCAACGTGACCATCCCCAGCTCATCCATCAGCACAATGCAGCTTCATCCCTCACCTCCACTGGGCAGTGGGAAGATGCTCGCTCGCAGCGGCTGCAGCCCAGGTGCTGGCGCCCGGCCCCGCTGCACCAGCACTGCGATGGGCTCCCGCCGTGCTGCTCCACAGAGTGCCACTGCCTCTCCCTGCCCCAGGACGGCGCAGGCACGGCCTTGCATGGCCACACCAGCTCCACACTCAGCCTTGCCAGCTGCACGAGCTGTTGTGCAGCGGGGATTTGGCTGCCACTGCTGAAAAGGGTCCCTGGGGCAGCCCAGGGCACCCACTGGGATGTCACTGGGGTGTGGGACAGAAAAGCCTGGGTACCCCCAGGTAACCGTGTTCCTGGTCTGTCTCCAGCCTCTGCCCTCTGCCTCCGTGGCCGTGCCAGATGAGCCCAGCCCCACACATGCTGTCCCTGTCCTGAGCCAAAGGGACGGGGATGTCCAGAGGGACTGGGGGAGCACCGGTACCTCCCAGCCAGTGACCCGCTTGATGGCTGGTAGAGGAGGAGGAGGGGGCCCTACTCCCCTCTGTCCTCCCTGAGCCCAGCTGGCAGGTGCTGCCGGCAGGCAGACACTGTCACAGCTCCCCAGGACATCCCCAGAGTGGGACGGGCAGCATGTCCCCATCGCCTGGGGGAGGCCAGAGCCAGGCATGGAGGCAGGGCTGAGACGAGCCCTGTGAATGTACGTGGTCCCAGGCAGGCAAAGGTGTTCGGGGTTCAGGAACAGCACGTGCCCGCCCAGCACCCACTGCCTGTAGCCACGGGATGTGTGTTGGGCTTCATCCCCCCGGCTGGAGCCTCTCCCCGCAGGATCTGCTCCGCTTGCCTCCTCTGTGTGCTCCTGGCCAAGGTTAAAGGATGGTGAAATGGCTCCAGAGCTCAGATTTCCAGCCTCTTGCCTCATCATTTGCTGCTCGACTCCAGCTCGTTCATGAAGGCGAGCTTTTGCTGCTTCTGCCCTGCACATGTTAAGGCACTGGGGCTGCCCCGGGGAGCGTGCTGGGGTCCCCAGCCCAGTGCTCAGCCCCCTGCTCTGCCTGCGCTCCTGCCTGCAAGATGCCTGTGACATGCCACTGCCCATCACCTTCGCCATGGCACGGCGGTGACTGGCTGAGTGAGGTGCCTGCCCGCTGCTGGCAGGAGCCCTCACCTGCCAGGAGGCAAAGTGTGCCACGGGCTGATGGTATGGCTCATGGTGGCCCTGTTCACCAGGAGCCACAGTAGGCTGCACCACCAGGCCCTGGGCACTGGCTCTCCCCAGCTCTGCCTCAGGAGAGGAGGAGCAGTGGGATGCTGGGCATGAGCAAAGGCAGGTTTCATTGGGGTTGTGGAGGAACAAGCCTCGGAAAAGCCTGATCAGGAACATGGCTGGTTCTCAGATAGAAAAGGAGACCAAGAAAAGAAAAAAAAAAAGCCCTTAATCATCTCCAGACTGCCTCTTGACAAGCATGGAGGGAAATGCCACTCTATCCAGCAGCCACCCAGAGCTGCAGCCTGTCTAGACACAGCCTTCCCTGAATTCCTGCTGATAACTGCTTGGGAAATCTTTGGCGGAGGCGTCTGCCTGTGTTTGTTGGAAATTAACTCCTCTCCTGTCGGCCGGTGACAGGGAGGCAATGGCGTTGTCCTTCGGCAGGTCACCCCAGCTGGTGTGTGAAGTCCAGGGAGCCGGGGCGGGTGTAGGCAGGATAGCCCTGTGCTGGGGACACTGCTGCTGGGTCGGGGACACAGGCCATGTTGCACCAGTGGCTCCCTGTCCCATGTGCAGCATCCCAGTGCCGAGATGCCACAACTTCCCCGGGAGCAGACAGTGACAGTGGGAAGCCCTTGAGGCACAGCGGGATGGGGACAGACTGCGACCATGGTGGCCACAGCTACCCTGAGAGGTTACAGTGCCCTGGTTACTGTCAGTGTCCCTTTGCAGAGGGACACACAGCCCATATGGGAGCTTGCACCCCCAGGGATGGTATTGCACCCTGGCTGGACCCACTGTCCTCATGCTGGACCCGAGTGACAGCCGGTGGTTGTCCCTGTGGCAGTGGGAGCCACCCTGTGGAGGAATGAGGCAGGGGGACAAGGCAGCTTGCTGCCACATGGCCGCTGGGCATGGTGTCCCCAGGTGACCCACTGGGAGACAACAGCCACTGCTGGTGCCCTGGGAGCAGAGGGATGGTGTGGAGCCAGCCACAACCCAGGCAAAGCCAGCACCATGTCCTCCGAGGGACGGGCAGGGAGGAAGCACAACCCAGAGAGCCTCAGGGAGCCTTTGCAAGGTCTAAGCTCAAGACTGTCTAGGAACAAGCTGTGTCCGTCCCCTCACGCCATATGGGGTTGGCAGCCCTGCCACCGCCTGCTGCATGCCCCATGCCCTCCCCACCAGCCCCGTGGCTGGGCCAGGGCTCAGAGCGAGCATGCTCAGCAGCCGCTGCTACAACACCAGGGGGATGAGGACATGGCAACCATTCACCCAGTGAGCGACGGAGCCAGGGAAATGCCGGCGGCTGAGAGCACCCCAATGGTGCCGGCTGGGGCCTGCAGCCAGGGGCACAGAGCAAGGCTGGTGTTGGGGGTCCCAAGAGCTGCTTGTTGCAAGATGCTCTCGGGTGGTGTGAGTGCACTGGGTAGGGTGGCTTCAGCACCCTGCAAGCCTCCGGTGGTGAGCCATGGCCCCATCCCGTCCCCAGCCTGTTTTCCCCCAAAAGCAGCAGCAGCATGGCTGGCTAGAGGAGCTGAGCAAGCAGCCCATGGCCCTGTTGCCCAAGAGGCCCGCCTGCCCACCCGGGCTTGCCTCCGGTTTCCCGTTGTTTTCATGCTAGATGTACACAGAGCAGAAAGCAATTCCTCCCCCAGCCCTGGGAGGGCCCTTGCCCGCCTCCAGAAAGCTATGTGAGCCCCACAAAGCCCCTCTCCCCGGGCCAGGATGTGGCTGTTTGGACTGATTTTGGGAAACCTCTTTGCTCAGGACCCCATGGCACGGAGGCAGCTCTAGCCGCTCCTTGCCAGCTCCGTGCCCGGTGGGTTTCCCTGCCGGCACCCCGCGGCTGCGCTCTGCTCGCCTCCTTCACTCCTTGGGCACAGCACGCACGCATGTGTGGCGGGGGCACCCCTGCCCACCTCCCCACATCCAGCTGAGCTGAGCATCCCATGGCTGGTGGAGGGGGATGCTGGAGGAGCCGCGCTGTACTCTGCCTGTCCCTGCCCGTGGCACTGGGCAGAGCAGGAGCACCCATGCTGCCGGGGAGTCTCAGCACCAACAGGCTCCCGTCCCCACTGCCCCACCCAGCCAGTCACCCCATGCACCCAGTGCACCCGTCCACACAACCGCCCGCTCCCTCCATCCGCGGGCACCTACCTGCTGCCCCACACCTGCGGCGGGGCACCGTGGGTCGCGGGCACACGCCTGTCACCTCCTCCTGGCACATTATAACCCGCCACTGGGACCCCGGCGCTGCCAGCTGGGGTTTTTTAAGCGGCTGGCACAGGAGCCCTCGGCGAAAAACTCCTTCCAGGCTGCTTAGAAGCTGGAAAACCTTTTTCTTTTTACCTTATATGAGCTGCAGGAGGAGGCCAGGCTGCCGACGGGCACCGCTGTCAGGGGCGCCGAGGGGATCCATTGGCTGGGGTGCCGTCACGTGGCCCCGCCGCCGCGACCCGCCGCCGCGCAGCCGATGTTGCTTTTACCCCCTAAGGAAGGGCTGCTTGACAATTTTCATATTTCTTCTAAATTTGGAGATTTCAGACAATGCTGGGAGGCTTGGCTTGGGATGCCAGAGGCCCATGTGGAAGTCATTAAGTCGGAGAGGGGGAGCGAGGGAAGGAGGGCTGGGGGGAGCAGGGGGGAGGAGAGCGGCCAGGACTGTGCCGGCTGCCAGCGACGCGCCTGGGAACCCAGGCCATCCCGCCTGGAGAAAGTTGTTTGCAATAACTGACTTCCTCCTGGCCCCAGGACCGCGCATGGAGGGGACACGTATCCCACCGCCGGTGGGGAGGGGGTCCGTCAGGGCAGGCTGGCTGCGGAGCCGGGGAGCCGGGGCGGTGCTGGCATCTGTCCCGCCGGCCGGGGGAAGGAAGCGGAGATGCTGCCTGGCCTGGCTGGAGGTGGCTCGTGATTCCCATTACTTTGAAAAGCTCCATCTGGCCTGGGAAAAAAGGCGTTTCAGCGGCCACAGGGCTCTCGCCGGGCTGCCTGTGTGCGCAGGGTGAGATCCCTGAACGCCAGGGGGCTGGGACCCCCTTGGGATGGTGGTGGCGAGGCCAGGGCTGCAGGGCTGGATGCACGTGGCACCTTTCCCTGGGTTTTAGCAGCACAGGGAGCCAGTGTGGGTGCTCCATCACCGTGGGATTGCATTGGCCCTGGCCCCTCCCAGCCCCACATGGACCACGAGTCCATGTATGGCCTCTGGCCGGCACTGGGGCCCTGTTAGCAGCCCGTTGGCAGCTCAGGAGGGAAACACCCAGCACCAAAGCACCTTCATCCTCCTGCACTGGCCATCAGCCCCCGGTGTGGCAAGGAAGGGGGGTCGACTCTATTCCAGACACCACTGCCCTGCTCCAAGCCCCTCCAGGCAACAGGGCTGTTTGCAGGGCTGGGCTGCGATACCCCCGGACAGTGGAGCCGGCAGCAGAGCGCGGCACCGAAGGAGGAGGAAGCAGCCGCTGTGGGGTCCCCCGCAGCAAGCGATAGTTGAGGGAGAGCTGGGGAGCAAGGCGGGGGGGGCGCACCACCAGCTTCTCCTCTGGGTTTTCGAAGGTGGTGTCGCTCCATGGGGGGAGCAAAGGGCTGTTCTGTGGGGTGTCATGCTCGATCCTGAGCCATGCAAAGGCACAGCGTCTGTGGCGGTTGCTGAGCACTCCTGGTGCCTGGGGACGTGCATGCATTGCCGTAGCCTCGGTGGAGTAAGACTCTGGCAGGGCATGACTTCCACCAGCAACACATCCCGGAGGGGCCAGGAAAGGAGAGGGGTCCTACCATCTTGGGACCCCCGAGCCTGGGAGCTGGGGACAACCCCAAAGCCAGGGCCCCTCTGCTGTCGAGCCAGGCTTTGCACAGGGATGGTGTGCAGTGCTTGGTGTCCCTCCTGCTCCCCCCAGACTTATGCACCACCTCAGCACCAAAGCCTCTGCTACAGTAGCTGAACATTCCTGCAACACCTCTGTGTGTCCCCTGGGACATCCCTCCCACACTGAGGCTGTGGCCAGCCACCAGCCCCCGCCCCCCACTAGCCCCACACCCTTGCAAACTGGGTGCCCGCCAGCCTGGCATGGCTCTGGGTGGCTGCAGGCATCTCGGGGCGGGGGGTGAGAGCTGGAAAGGAAGCCCTGCTGCCCATGGCTGGCAGGGAGATGGGTGCTCAGAGCCATCCAGCTCACCTGGGGGAGGTGAAAGAAAGCAAGCTGGCAAAGCCAGCTCTGAACTGGCTGGCCTGGTTTGGCTCAGCTGTGGGAGAAACACCCACTGCTGGAAAGAGGGGATCATGGGCAAGTCGCTTTGGGAGATAAAGAGGAGGAGAGGCATTGGCTGGCCAGGCTGCTGCAGAGCACCCAGCCATGCCAACTGGCTCTGGGGACGGCGCCCTGAGGTGCAAGCTGGGGGACAGCAGGGAGGAAAACCAGTGCAGAGGAGTTGTACCAGCAGCAGGGTTCAGCCCAGGGAGGGAGCGAGTCAGCCGGGAGGTTGCTGCCCTGCCAGCTGCAGTAAGGAAGAAGTAGGAAACTGGACTGTGCTTTTTGCACCGCTGCACACACGCTTACATGCACACACTCACGCTCTCCTTCTACCCCAGGTGCCCTGCAGCAATGAACACCGGCCGAGCCATCACAAAACAGGCAAGTGTAGGAACCGCTGGGTGCTCAGCCCTGCTCCCTGCTCTGCAGTGGGGACCGCAGGGCTAGCAGGCCAGCGCTGCCCGGCACTGGTGAGGACAAGGCACGAGAAAGCAGCCACTAGCACAGCCCGAGGAGATGCTCAGTATCTGCCAGGAAAGCCGGGACTGGAGTGGCACTGCCTGCACCTGCCGGCAGCAGGAACAAACCCAGGGGAGAGAGGTAGCTGGTGTCCTCAAGGAGCCAGAACCATCGAGGTACCTGGCCAGCAATATGAAGGACTTCCCCGGGGCTGCTGGCAACAGACTGGGGGAAAAAAATCAAAACTGCCTGTTTCAAACCCTGCACCCACACAGATCCAGTGGCCCCCGTGGCAGGACAAGCCTTGATCTTGCCACGGCCCAGGAGCAGCCGGGTCCCAGCCGGTCTGCCTGCACTCACTGGGCGTGGGGCCGAGCCCAGGCCAGGCTGGGCATGCGAAGGGAGCACAGCCCTGCCGCTTGCTGCCCGGCAGCAGGGGCATCCCCCTCCCTCCGCTGCAGATAAGCCTTGGTGCACGGCACAGAGCTAGGACAGCACGGAGCTTGGACAGCACGTGTGGCATGTCCCCAGGAACACGCTGGGGCTCTTCCCTGGGCACAGAGCCCTCCCATACCATGTCTGACCCCCGTATCCCTTGCTGTGTTGGGCACCCTGTGCCTGTGAGTACCGAACTCATCCCCATCCCATGCCCTGGAAGCCCAGAAGCCACCCCGGGAGACAGTGCTGAGCCAGCGTCTCCTGGCTCCCGCTGCCCGCCGTCCCCTCTCCCCTCTGCACAGCCATGCAGCCGCTGCTCTCGGTGGGCTGGCTTTGAGTGAAGCACAACTAACTGCTGCCATTAAACAAACCCTATAATTAGAAACCAGGTTTCCTAAATGAAGTGAAAAATGTAACGTTAGCCTCTGTTTGTTCGCTGGATGCTGTTCTCTTGTTCCATGACCCAGAGGGGTCATGCCCTGTGGTTTCTGAGAAGCCTTAATAAGGTAATGTTTAGGAGGTTACTATCTTTACAACTCTTGTCTTATTACAACTCCATAAGAAAAACATTTGGGGCAAAGCAGGATTCCTCGGCGCGGGTTTGTTTTTGTTACTCCTTCACTAAGATGCTGCCCAGCGATCCCTCCTCACAGCAGATTCAGTTTCAGTATCTCCACAAAAACTTTTTTTTTTTTCCCCACACCCTGCCGACCTCCAGCCCCTCGGCTGGGTGTGAAGGACCAGGTGGCTCCTGGTGGCCGGGACAGCCCCTCTCCTGTCCCAGGCAGGCGGTGAGGGGGACCGCTGGCTACTGGCTGTGCACAGGGCAATGCCGCAGGGCAGTGATGGAGCTGGAGCCCGCGAGCAGGCTCTGCGAGGCTGCTCCCTCCTTCCAGAGAGCCCAGGGAGCGATAAGAGAAACCCCTCTTCTGCGAGCCCTGCTAACATCCAAACACACCAAATTTACAGCCTTTTCATCTGCTGCCTGACATCAGAGGGGGCTGCTGGGGGGCAGGCAGGCATTTCTCAGGCCGTATATTATTACACCAGAGAGCAGGCAGCCCCTGCCTCCCTCGCCCTTGTGCATGCGCTGACTCTGTTGCAGGGGCAGGACGGCGTGATTAATGGCCAGGCTGGGCTGGAGCAGCTCTGAAGGTGACCTTCAGGACTGGCCTGTGCTGCTTTGTAAATCCCTTCCCTCCACAGACTGCTAAAACAGCAGCACGTAGGAGCAGAGGATGGGGACCAGGGCAGGAGACTTTCTGCCCTGACTTCAAACCACCAGCTCCCCTCTGGTGACAACTGCCCAGCAGCTTGGGGGTCCCTGCATGTGCTGCAGTGGCCCCGTGCCCAGGGCTGTGGGTAGGAGAGGTTTGATTTGAGCATGACCCACCAGGGCAGACATCAGTGCCACCATTGAGCTTTCCATTAACCTCCACCCGCCGCTTTGCCCTGGGAAACTGGGAACTTGGACGCCTGCCCACAAACAAAAGCCACTAAAGCCCTAAAAATAAGAGGCTTTCTCCTCACAGACCCGGAGGACATCGCTGCCCTGGCAGCACATCCCTGGGAGCTCCCTCCAGCCCCATGGCCTTGCAGGGAGGGCAGTGGGGATGGCTCCAGGCTGCTCCATGTGCCCCACATGGGGCTGAAGGGCCAGTCCTTCCCACAGCCAGGAGTCGGGATGCAGAGGGCAAACTGGCAGGACCGTGTGTCACCTTTGCAATCCAGCATGAAATGCAGCCACACCTCCAAAGTGCTCAGGGGTTGGCATCCAGCCACCACGTTGGCTGCCTTAGGCTGCAGGGGGAAGCAAACCCGAGTTACTTGTAAACCCAGCATTGCCTGCCTGTGCTCTGTGCTGGTGGGCAGTGGGGCACAGCCAGTGCAAGCTGAGGTCAGGAGCTCAAAGGGCTGGGGAAGGCGGGAGGGCAAGTGTGGGGGATATGGAGGCAGCAGGGCATGGGGCCGGGTGCCTGTCGGGCTTGGCAGGCTGATGGGACCCATGCCTGGGTAGAGCCTCAGTGGTCCCTGCAGCCCCCCTGCCTGGAGGAGACCATGGCTCTGCCCTCCTCCGTCCTACAGGGAGCTGGGGCTGCCCTATGCAGGGCACCCAGAGGAGTCCTGCTGGGACCAGGGTCTGTCCCTGCTGTGCCCTCACACTGGTCCCTTCAGTCGTCCCCCACTGCCACCATAGGGTGAGCCAGACGCCGGAGCAGGGAGCCGCCAGGGCAGCTGCCTGCACCGCACCGGGCGCTGTGCCGGGCAGGGGCGGAAGGAAGCGGGTGTTTCCAGCTCGGGGAGCGGGACAGCAGGCTTTTTCCATCAGGTGCTCTGTCTCCAGAAGCAGAAAGCAAAAGAAAACAAAAGGCGGGAGAGGAGCGGAGCAGGAGGAACCTGCGCGTCTGGATCGTGTAACTGGCGACGTGCTGTAAACGCTGGGCGGCTGATGGATGCACCGGTGGGGCCACGGCAGGATGTGCTGGACGTGCACTCTGCCTCCCGCCCCGCCGTCCTGGCGCTGCCTGCAGCTGCTCTCCTGACGCCTCTGGCCCCCTGAGAGCCTCCTGCCCAGGGGTGGGCAGGCCAGGGTGCCGCCGGCCCCGTGGCCCCCAGCCCCAGAGGACAACCCTGCACAGCTCTGCCTTCCGACGCCAAAGCCTGGCTGTTATCTCATGTGCGTGATCCAAAGGGCGTGATTTACAGACAGCCCGGAGCATCATCCAGCTCCCCACCCGAGGAGGCAGAAGGGCTGCCGAGACAGCTGGATTAGGGCTATATAAATAATACTGTCCTTTGATGCAGATCCTAGGCGCAGTGAGACCCTGGGCTGCTGACAGCTCGTCCAGCCCTTCATGCAGCCACCACAGTCACCCCTCCTGCCCATGGCACCCCGGCACCTTGGGATGGCTCTGTGGCTGCAGCACCCGCATTGGGCAATGCCCCTTCCCTCCCATGGGAAAACCCTTCCCGGCCAGGGTGAGGACTCTGGGGACAGCACTGGTGTCACAGGGGCACGGGAGGGGATGGGTCCCTGTCCCATGGACGGCTGCCCGGGGGAGGGCACCCACCCTGCTTGATGCCAGCAATGAATTCCTGGCCTCCCTCGCCAGCTGGGCTGTGGCTCTATGTTTATGCAATGGCAGGAGCCGGCAGAATTAAGCACTTTTTGTTTTTCCCTTTTTTGAGAACGGGGAGTTTTAATTCCCACCAAACAATGTTCTTTTTCCAGCAAGCTTAAAATAAGCCTTTTTGGCCCGGCTGTCTCTGGAGCCGCTCACGCGCTGAGCGGGCCTTTGTGCAAATATGGATGTGAGCACCACGCCACCAGTTCGGCCGGGCACTACCTGCTGGGGGGTTGGGGGAGGGAACTGGGAGGGCCCTGTGCTGGCCCCTGGCACCAGCAGCCATGGCCCCAGCCCTCCTCTCTGCTGTGGTGTGGGGCTGGCTCTGGTGAGGGCAGCTCTCCAGAGCATGCTTATGTTTGATGAGTGGAAAAAGTTGCTCATGCGAAGATGGAGGTGCCGCGGCTGTGCCGGAGCCTCCCGCCAGCCCCGGCTGCCTGGCCCGTGGGTGGGTGTGTGCTCAGGTGCACTGGGGCCTTGCAAGCCCCGCAGAGGATAAGGGCTCAGGAGCAGCTTGGTGCCTGGAGAAGCAGCCATGCCCTACAGCGTGGCACCAGCAGTGATGACGCCCGCCGCCTGCCCGTGGGTGGAGGGGACCGCAGACCCCAGGTCCGTGGCTCCCACCTCGACAGGAACATTCCTGCTTGTGGAAAAAGGCAAAAAGCTATTTGCTGCCAGCATGGGAACTGTGGTCTGATTCCCCCCATTCCCTTACCTGCAGCCTCTGTCGTGTGCTCTGCCACATGCTCCCTGGCCAGCGCGTCCCTCCTGCTGAGCACGGCACAGCACGGCCACCCTGCATCCCTCTACCCCAGGAGCTCAGGCTTGTCTGGGGGCACGGCAGGGGGTTCTGTGACGGTTACCCTGGGAGAGATGCACCTGGGTTTACTTGGGGCAGGTAGAGCCTATCGTCACAGCCCCTCCTGCCCTGTTTGGGGGCCTGTTCCCACTCTCCAGGCTCTGCTTTCCATCTGTGCAGGAGTTTCCAGCCCTTCCTAGCCACCTGCTCCCTCATCTCCCCCCAAGGGGCTGACTACAGCACACACCGCTCCTACTGGGGTGGCACCAGGGCCAGCATGGGCACACGGAGCCTACTGGCCGCCCCGTCCCAACTAGGAGGCAGGGGTTGGCCATCACCCAGCTGCCTGCGCGCCCCGGCCCCTTCCCTTGCGTGAGGCCGGTGGGGAAAAGCCGCCTGCGCCCGCCCCCACCTCCCCCAGCTTATCAAATTTGGCCATGTCTGAAAAGCCCTGGTTTCCTTTTCACCAAAAAAGATCAAAACTGGGTAATTGGCTGCTGGCGCGGATGCCTCTGAGCCTGTCTCATGTGTAAACAGCATTGCGGAGTGCTGACACAACACAGGCGGCTGCGGCACACGCAGGCAGCCGGCACCCTCCAGGCACCCCAGGCCTGGGACTGCTCGCTGACCCTTCTTGGGGTATCATGGAATAGTGGGTGAAATCACTGGGGTGCAGGCAGGGCCTGGCTCAGTGGCCCAGAAAAGGCTGGTGGCGGAGGGCCGGGCGCTGCCACGCTGCCCACCGCAGCAAAGGCAGGTGGCTGCAGAGCCCCCCTTACGGCCAGGTCCTCTCTGCCAGGTCCCTGAGGTGACAAAAGGGACACGCTGTGCTCAGTGCACAGCATCAGACATCACCCAAGGGGGTGGCAGGAACCCCGAAATGCTGTGCTGGGGCTGTCCTTGGGGATGTTAACGTGGGTTGGGGCTCCCCCGCGGGTGGCAGCAGCTGCAGCCCGGGGATGGCGAGGCTGGGAGGAGAGGGGCAGTGTGAGTTGGGGTGGGTCAGTGAGTTTTACCATATTTGCGGGGTTTTCTAGAGGCCCAGTTTATGAACTGGGAAAAGGAGGTGGAAATTTCCCACTGCCCTACAAAACCCAAGGGCCTTCAGACCCCTGGGGATGTACAGTGAGTCGGGCAGCAGGGGGAAACTCAACACCTAGTGCTGCCACAAAAGCTGGCAGTGCTGGGAAGGGAGCGGGGGGTGGGAGGAGGAGGCAGAAAACACCAAATGAGAGGTGGAGCAGCCCCCCAGCGCGGCCCGGCCTCCGGGGGCAGCGGCCCTAGCGCCTTAAAGGGCCCCTCCGAAGGAGCAGGGCAGACTCTGCTGTGTGTGAGCGTGGGGAGCAGCACCGGGCACCCCCGCCTCCCGCGGCCAGCTGGGGCTGGCAGAGGAGGAGGGATGGATGGGAGCAGGGATGGAGGAAGGGATGGAGGGAAGGAGGTAGGGACGGAGGGCAGGAGGGAAGTTGCGGAGGAGGGATGCGGAGGGGAAGGACGGAGGGCTGGCGGTGCGGTTGGGTGGAGGACAGCACCATCGTGTGGCACAGCGGCTGCCTGGCCGCAGGGACAGGGACAGCCCAGGGCAGGGGGGCTGCAATGCCGGACTGCTGCAGCCCCCGGTCCACGCCCAAGGCCAGCCCCCTCCCGAGAGAAGCCCCTTCTCCTCCGTCCCTGGGACGGGGCATCACAGCCGGCATCTCCGTGCCTCAGTTTCCCCCATCGCAGCACCTTGCATCCCAACGTCTGCCCCGGGAAGACAGAGCAGCACGGCATGGGTGGGGGCAGCACCCCACCACTAACACCCGCCACCCTGCAGCTCTGGGGCCCAGCCCCAAGGCCAGCTGTGAGCAGAGCTGGTGTGTCCCCACTGCCAGGGGTTGGGGACAGGTCAGGGGTTGGGGACAGCTTTGAAGACAGCAGGAGGCGAAGGGTTTGGGGACAGACAGACCAGGGGTGCAGGAAGCAATGGGTGTCATTGCCTCACCACTGGGCAGAAGGGTCTGGTGGCTCCTGAGGACAGCAGAGCTGGTGGTGGGATACAAATGACATCGGGCCCTCAGCTGTCCCCACAGGGACAGCAGGACAGCCCCAGGCTACCTGCACGCCTTGCTGCCAGCACAGGACACAGCCCACCTCCAGTCCTCCTGCGAGCCCCTGCTCCCCCAGCCCAGCAGCCGTGTCCCTCCCGGCCCCGGCAGGGCTGTGACCACGCTGGTGGCACCAACAGAGCAGAAACACCCTCTCCAGAGCAGGGCTTTGCCCGCTCCAGAGGGGACCCGCCACCGTCCACAGCCACAGCCGCAGGTGGAGCCAGCGCCCGGGGAGGCGGCGGGTGGCCGAGTCCCAGACCACGCTGGCCCCCAGCCCCGCCGGCGCCGAGGCTCCCTGGCACCTCGGGGACCGGACACACCTCCGGCGGAGCGGAGCCGGGGGCTGGGGCTTTCCCTTTTTAGCTCCCCGGCTCGCCAGTGCCAGCCACACTGCAGGACGCCGGCCGGCAGCCCCTCCGCGGCGATGGAGAGGGCTCCAAACCTGGTAGGTGACTGCACGGCGGCTCAGGGCTCGCTCCTTTTTTTCCTTCTTTAATATAATTATTTGCACGCTTGTTTACGGGTGGCTACCTGGCTTTGTTTGCTTTGGAGATGCACGCTGTGGCCTGCCAGGCCCATCGCTCCCACGCCTGGCATGGCAAGGATGCGACAGCCTCGGAGAGCAAAGCTGCGACTGTCCGACCGGACAGTCCGGCACCGGAGGGGAAAACCAGTCCCGGCTGAGCTGTCCCTGCCCCGGAGCACCGCACACCCATGGGAAGAGCTGCGGGACGGCAGGCAGGGCTGCGGGACAGTGGGCAGGGTGCGGGGCTGCCTGCGGCTGGCTGCAGGGACACGAATAGCAGGGAACAGGACTACAGAAAGCAACTTTGTTCGCTGCTGGGCACCCTGCCGGGTGTCGGCACACGGGAACTCAGCCCTGCGAGGCCGGAGGGAGAAGGAAAGGAAAAAGCATCTTTCTTTCTGTCTCACCGTCCTCAGAGCACAGAGGGAGGGAGGGTTTGGATAAAGATCCCATTCTTGACTGTCTCATCTCTAAAGCTCCCTTTAAACCAGAGGCTGCCCAGGTACAGCCTGAGCTGAGGGTGTACCCATCCCTCCCAGCAGGCAGCCGCCTCAGGGTGGGTAGGGAAGGGACCGGGCACAGCTCAGGCAGGGGCACTTTGGGCAACGCAAATTGCCAGCTGCAACCAGGGTGAGGGGCTTTGCAGTTACACACATCAGCTGGGGCTTGGGCTAGGGGCTTACCATGACCATGCGCCCACCGCTCCTGCAAACGCCCCTCGTGTGCTTCCATGGGTCTTGCCCACAGGCCAGTGTTGCCCTTTGGGGGTTGCATGTGCCACCTCAAAGTCAATGTGGTCCTGCCATGGCCCGGTGATCCATGGGCGGTGGGAGAGCTCCCCTTCCACACCAGCCCTGTCACCCGGGCAGCCACACACCATCCTCCTTCCTCCTCAGCTTCTCCTCTGCATCTTCACCTTTGCCATGGTCCTGGTCCCTGAAGCAAAGGACCAAAACAAGGCAGCGAAGGGCAGGAGAAGGGGCCCAGCACGGCCCCCCACAACTACCCCTGCCCTGGCCTGGGACCCAGACGACTCCTACACCTCCATGGCAGACTACGAGCGCAGCATCCAGGACATGGTGCGCCAGCTGAGGAACAGCTCCGAGCCGGGAGACACCAAGTGCCAGGTCAACCTGAGGCTCTGGAGGTCCAACCGGAGGAGCCTGTCCCCCTGGGCCTACAGGTGAGCGTGGGGCAGGGACCTCAGGTACATGCATGGTGGCTCCATGGCAACAAGCACCGTGGCAGCCACAGCTCCAGAATCACAGGGCTGTGGTGGCTGCTGGGGTGTGCAATGCAACACAGCACCCCATTTCACCCCACGAAGGCATTGCCCTGCCTATCCCCAGCCACCCACTGCCTCCCATCTTACCATCTCTCCAGCCTCATCTTGCTTTCCCTCTCCTCCAGCATAAACCACGACGCAACGCGGATCCCCGCAGACATTCCCGAGGCCCGCTGCCTCTGCACTGGCTGCATCAACCCCTTCACAATGCAGGAGGACCGCACCATGGCCAGCATTCCCATCTACAGCCGGCTGCCTGTCCGCCGGCTTCTCTGCCAGGTGCCAGGCGAAGTCGGGCACAAGCCCTCCGGGAAGAAGTGTCACAAGAAGTACCAGATGGTCATGGAGACTATCGCTGTGGGCTGCACCTGCATCTTCTGAGGTTGCACAGCTAACCTCTGGAGCCACGCATGGACATCTAACCAGCTTGCTCTTGCTTCCTGAGCTTGCCCAGCCCTCTGGGAGAGGGTCGCCCGGCCAAGCATCTGGGTGAGGAGAGCCGCTATGCAAGGAGATGGCAGCTCCAAGAGCTCCCCAAAATCCCCCTGAACGTTCTATCAGCCTCAGCCCAAGCAGTCACTCTGGGGACACCCAGCTTATGCAGCCCTGCAGCTGGCCTTGCAGCAAGACACTGCCCCAAGCCCCCTTACCTCTAGGGAGGAGCTCAGTAGGGTGAGCTGGGGGAGAGAGGGAGGCAGCTGCCCCCAGATCCTTCTGGCTGGGCTGGATCGGGCCTCCTCCCTCCCCAAAAGTCCCTGTTTGCCTTTGTCCGCTCCATTGGGTTGGTACAACAGTTCTGGGAGCACCTCGTTCTCCCCAGTCCTCCTCTGCCCCCCTACAAGTTCCTCTGTGCTGGGCCAGGCAGCCCAGGGACCGGGACCACCAAGGATGGTGGTTTGGGTGGCTTCTGAGGTCCTCAATAAAGCGCATCACTGGCCTCTGTCTGAGTCAGCATGTCACGTTGCCCCTCTGGCCCTCCCCTCCCAGGGGCATGGGGGTGGGTTCTGCCCAGCCTTCTCCCAGCAAGGAGACAGCCTCCCAAAACACAGCCGAGCCCCAGCCTTGGGGAAGCCTGGAAACGGAGCACTTGGCAGCAGGCACTTCTCACTGCAAGCCATGACCTGTGACAGCCCACCCTGCACGTCCATCCCCAGGATGCTAGGCCAGCGAGCGGGGCTAGGCTCCAAGCACACATGGCCTGGGAGAGGCCATGGGACCTCCTGCCCCAGCTGGGGCCAGCCCTGCCACTGAGTTTCCCGGGGCAAAGCCAGGAAAGCAGGAGAGGTTGCAGGGGGAGCCAGGCAGCTCACCGGGGAGGGCCCATCTGCTGCAGATGCCAGCCAGCCTCACACTTGAAAGCCCCCTGATATCCCTCCCAAAAACAGATGCACAGTGACCCATTTTCACTGGAAAAAGCACAGGCTCCTTTTCGAGTAGAGCCTGGGGAGGGGGAACAGGGAAACAGGCACATGGCACAGACACAGAGCAACACTGGGCAGGGACTGTATTCCTGAAGGCAACGCATGTTCAAGTCATCTGGAACACAGCCTGTCCCTTCTCCCCAGCCCCAAACCCCCTGGTGTCCCCAAGGCAATAAATACTCCCCAGGCTACTACACATAGAAGCTTCCAGCCCACCACCTCCCCATGGTGTCACAGCTCGGTCTTCACCTTGTGCATCAAGTCCTTCTGGTCGATTTTCTCCAGGTCCTGATGCCAGCGGTTGTAAGCAAGCAGGGCTACATTTTTGGCCGCCACTGCTATCATCTCCATGGAGCTGGCCACCCACTCCACGCCACTGAGGTAGAAGAGGTTTTCATGGAGCACAATGGGCGGGAGGGACTTGGCAGCATCGTAGCGGGGATACGTCTGCCACTCTGTCACCTGCACCGAGTAGTAGGACCTGAAGAGGGTCTTCAGCTGCTGCTTGTCCAGCGGCTGCTGGGAGAGGACACGCCACACCGCAGCCTCCTGTGGCTGCTTGCGACGGAAGGCTGCTGAGATGTTGACAGGACAGATGTTGTCCATGGCATTGAAGAAGAGGTCAGGGGTGTCAGTGGTGAGAATGCTGGCAAAGGGGAAGAGCTTGGGGTCAGGGAAGCCAAAGTAGGAGGAGTTGAGGTAGCCGTGCACCACGGAGGTGACGGAGGGCTGGAAGGCTCCAGGAAAGTCAGCGATGGGCGGCTCAAAATTCTCAAAGGTGAAGTTGCTCCTGCTGGGGTGCAGGGGAGTTGTCACAACCACCATGTCGTAGAAAGCCGAGCCCTGGCCTTCACTGCCCTCGTAGTGCACCTGGTATAGGGCTCTCCCCTCTGAAAAGAGATGGTGGACAGTTAGGAGTAGCCCTGAGTCCTGGCCCCCTTTTTTCTAGCATGGCCTCCATCCCCTGGTTTTCCAGTACACACCAGTACTGGACCATAGCACTTGATGGATATGGATGAGTTGCTGATGCTTTAGGGCAGCAGAAAGAGCATTTTATCATGCCTGTGGGAGAAAGTTTCCAGAGAAGCCCAGCCCAGTAGGGCAAGAAGGACTGGGGAAGCATAGCCCACCCCCCAAATCCCAGCCCTTCTGCTGTGCTGGATCGGGGAGCAAGCCTGTAATGAGGATGGTGCCATAAAAGAGACCTGAGGGACCTCAGGAGGGAGAGAGGGGAATGCCAGGGCCAAGGTCTGTACTGCAGGTCCCTGACCAGATCAGACAAGGGGAGGAGATGGACAGACCCCCAGGCCCTTGCCCAAATGCCTTCCCAGGACCAGGATGCTCTCCAGCCTCCCAAAGTTCCCTCTCTGCCCCAGCATTCCCATGGTGCCACCACCCACCTCCTGCCCTGGTGTGCCCAGACCCACACCCAGGCCAGCAGCACCCCAGGGCAGACCCCGTGCCCAGGCTCACCCGAGCTGTGCAGAGAGACGCCCGTCACCCTGGCCGGGATGACGTTGGCTTTGGTCAGCTTCAGCAGACCTGAACACACCAGCTTGTTGCCTCCTTCCACTGCCCAGGTGCTGCCCTGTGCCCCCGCCAGTGACATGGCTCCTGAGGAGAGGAAGAGGAGGGCGGCTCAACAGCCTGCCCAGGGAGGGGACGCTGGGAAGGAGAGTCACATGGGAAGAAGAGGGGTCTGCGTTTTCACCTGCGAAGGCGGGCACCAGTACTGACTGCCCATAGCTGGAGCGCAGGACAGCCGCAATGACATCATCCACGAAGCGCTGCGTGACGCCCACCTCCAGCAAGGACTCGGCCACTGAACGCTGTGTCATGTTGACGAAGGCATCACCCCCCAGCGAGCGCAGCAGCTCCTCCAGGCTGGAGAAAGCGTAGCCGTGTGCCTGGTACTTGTAGATCCTGGAGGGGACAGGAGCACAGGGTGCCTGGTGATGCCCGGGTGCCAGGGAAGATCCCCTGTGTCCCTCCAGCCCCGCAGGCTCTCCTACCTCATGAACTTCTCCATCACCTCCTCCACCCACATCTGCAGGCGTAGGAAGCTGATGCCATAGTGCCACCAGAGCCGGAAGAGGTTGAGCAGGTACCAGTCGGTCTCCTCCAGGACGAAGTGCTCCCCACTGAATATGGCACTCTTCCCCGCCACCTCACGCCGGTGCTTGAGGCCTGCAGGGAGCAGAGGGGCCCCGGCCCCACCAGGCTGGCAAGCCTCTCTGGGGCTGGCTGGCTGCTGGGAAAGGCCAGCGCCAAACGCTGCCACAGCAAGGATGTGGACAAAGATGCTCTTGGAGGAGCAGGGAGCGTGAGACCCCAGGACACTGGGACCCTAGCCATACCCTGTATGTTGGGGCATCCCATAGAGCCGCTGCTGCCTACTGGGACAAACTGGTGGGAGTTTGTGAGCAACCCCCCACACTAATTCCACCAGGACCCCTCACCCTGATGCTCTACTGGGCCACCCCGTCCCTTTCTCTTCCAGGGCGCAACAGGGCAGGGGAGCAGGGACAGCAAGGGTGTCACTGCATGTCCGGGGTGCTGAGGCGGACTGGAAGCAACCCTCCCCACGTCCCCAGGGTGCAGCCCCCCGGCTCAGTGGGGAAGGCCATGCAAGCGCTCGGGTGCCCGCGCTCACCAAGGATCTTGACGAAGTCCTGCATGTGGAGGCTGAGGGCATGGATGGAGGCTCCGCTGCTCTCGTACTGCTGCTTGTT
This sequence comes from Burhinus oedicnemus, assembly GCA_008921705.1. NCBI lineage: Eukaryota > Metazoa > Chordata > Aves > Charadriiformes > Burhinidae > Burhinus > Burhinus oedicnemus. The sequence goes on along the minus strand of VFFE01000027.1, from coordinate 202,619 downwards.
GACGGTGACGGTGGCCAGCCGTCCACCCACGCCCGCCGGCTCGTACACGTCCAGCTGCACCTGCGGCCCGAAGTGCTGCTGCAGAAAGTAGGCGACGGCCGAGCCGCCCAGCCCGGCGCCCACCACGGCTGCCGGCGGAGAGGGGCGAGGGCGGCCGGGTCAGCAGCGCGCCCCGAGAAAGCAGGGGGGCGCCGCTGCCATCCGCCCGGACCCCGGTGTCCCCGGTCGCGGAGGGGGGAAGGGGCCAGCGCCGCCTGCGAGGGGCGGGGGGATGCAGCGGGGAAGGCGCAGGGATGCATGGCAGCACGCCCGGCTCCCGCCGCGCAGGGGTGCCGGAGCTCCCCTCTCCCACCCCCGGAGGCAGGCAGGGAGGAGGCCGGGTGCTGCCGGTACCCGGGATGGGTGCCCCCTCCTCAGCCCGTACCCCAATCCCCCTCCCCTCCCCTCCCGCTCCTACCGATGCTGCGCGGCGGGGCGCGGGCGGCGGCGGGCGCGGCCAGGAGGGCGGCGAGGGCCGGCAGGAGCAGCGCGGCGGGCGGCGGGGCCATGGCGCGGACGGCGGCGCGGAGAGCGGGTCCCGGCAGCGCCCGGCCCGCCCCTTACCGCAGGCTCGGCCCCCACGCCCCCCGCTGCCGCCCCGCCCCGCCCGGGCAGCGGCTCGGCCCCAGGCGGGGAGCCCGCCGCCGGCGAGCAAAGGCAGGCCTGCCCCGGCGCTGGAAGCCCTGAGCCAGCGCGTCTGCCGGCGGCCAGGCGAGGAGGAGCAGGGCGAGCTCGGGGAGGGGAGGCGGAGGGATGCGCGCAGCCTCGCACGGCTCCCCGGCTGCGGGGAAGCGGCACAGCCTGGCTCACCGGAGCCACAGAAGTGGTACAAAAGCCGAGGCCTTGTGATAACTGATCTCCCGGCACTCATCCTCGGGGAACGACACTGAGGGGCAGAGGAGACCCTCAGCATCCAAAAGCGCTGGGTGTGGCACACGAACAGCCTCAGGCACAGCCACAGCGGGGATCCTCAGTGCCTTCTCTTCCTCACATGCTGGCTGCGCATCCACCGGGATGCTCAGCAGCATCCCACTCACAACTAACCCCGTGATGAACCAAGGGCCCAAACCCAGGAGCTTCTCCCTAGCACCACCTCTCTCTGTCACAAGCCTGCGGGGGCTGCACCCTAGGGCAGTGCTTGGGCCCAGCTGCTGCCGGAGCACGTTTTCCGTGTGCTCAGTGTGCACATGGGCGAGGGCACGCGCTGCTCAGTACCCAGCTGAGGGGAGCGGGCTGGATCTTGTGGTGGTTCATGCATCAGCAAGGGCATTTCAGGCTTTTGCTTGTACTTTGTGCCTTTGGCAAAACAAGGTGCCCAACAGCAAGCAGCTTGTGCCACAGGGATCCCAGCTGGAAGCCCGCTGCTGCTTGGATTGCAAAAGGATAGCAAAGACTGAGTGAAAACTCTAGAACAAGTAGGACATGTAATTACAGACCCAGAGCCTCCTGTAGCCCAGGGCTGGCTCTGTACCAAGGGACAAAATTTAGTTTGGGAACCTGTCATTGGAACTTTGTCTCAGGAGAAACGCAACATAAGCACAGGCCCCCTCCAGCCAGGAGCTGCTTCAGAATTCCTGCATGGGGGAGCACGCACAACCCAGAAACTCAGGCATGAACATTTTTGGGGGGTCACAGACAAAAACTACTGTTGCTCAGCCCACCCAAGTCCTTACAATGGGCAGTATCAACCCACCAGGACGGGGAGGTGACGTTCCCAAAGCAGCTTAAAACACGGCAGACAACTATCTTTGCAGCATGCCTCAGGTTTTAACAAGCTCTTACTTAACTGGCCTGATTTCACCATGGCTGTGGGCGATGAGAAATCTGGCTATACACGCTGCAAGGCTCCTAGGAGTCTGGGTCAGTGCCGCTCCTGATCGTCTCCCTCTCACAGCAGACCGTACCCTGCTTGCAGGCGTTCTGCAATACTGTCCCATAAGCAAAATTCTCTTCCCCTTGTTCATAAGCTCCAATGCTTTTCTGCAGATGGAGGTGGCTGTGGTTAGAAAACTCCCAACTCTCACTGTTGCTGCAGAGAAAAACCGGTAGAGCCAGAAATTACTAACGCAGCAGCAGGCAGCAGCATTTCCTGGTCTAGTCTGGCTAGCGAACACCAAGCAATGCCCACACATTTTAGGCAGAATGAGGAAGAGCGCTGTAACGGGACACGACCTCTGTGATCACAAGGGGACTTTGCTGGCAGATCTTTAGCACAGAAGCATAGATCTCATCCCATAAAGGCCATTTGGAAATGGTGTTTTGCAAAGGTTTTTTTTTCTAGTGAGAAGTGCCCAGGGGCATTCAGAGCTTCAGGAGAACAAGGCAAACAAGGCCCTTTGGTGCGGCACCAAGTGTTACGAGACCAAGGCAAAACCAGGAACAGAGGCCCAGCTATTTTTGCAGAGGACACATGGAGAATGAGATCTGTTACAATCACACCCCTACAGAGAAAGCCTGTTCTCTCCAACAAATGCTTGAAATCATAACCCGCCTGCAGATACCACAAGTGTCAATACACACTGTACGTTAAGCCATCTGAATCGAGCTGCCATACAGTATGCCTGCTACAACACACCACACACAAAAAGGGAAAAATGCGGCAAAATAGAGCTATGAGAGAACAGAATGGCAAAAATAAAACCAGATACCAAGTACGTCAACTGTTAGCAGATCTCTGCAGAATGAACCACCACCAAAGGCTGGCCGACAGCATTTCTCTAACACGATAGTCCATAGGTGGGCTTACTAGGAACAGACACAAAAGCAGGCACAGAAGTACCAGAGAACGACACACCTGGGCAGTTAGTGCAGAAATCCCCAACAACTCACCTGTGCCAGGGAAGATGACACATGTGCATGTGTGCATTTCTTGGAGTCCACCTAAAGGATTGTTAATAGCATGTTCAACAAAGTTCTCCACTGCCATGGACTATAACCCTTATTTTAGACAATCGGATCAGGAATAGCGAGAAACCTTTCAATCTGCAATCCCACTCAATTAGAGTGGCAGTTGGAATGAGGTGCAGTTTGGGGCAGGGGAAAAAAAGGAAAAAGCAACTGCAATTTTTTTTTTTATTAGCAAATGGACAGTATCTGGACATCTACAGGAAATCAGCCCTTTCCAACATTAACTCAAATGTCGTTGTCAATTACTTGCACCACTCCCACACTTCAGTCTTTGTCTTTCATACAGCCAGAACCTTTGGGTAAACAAAGAGCACAGAAACACAAAAAAAATACAATATATACAGGTTTCCCATCAACTAAATGGACTTAGACTTTTGGAGATTAGCGACACTTTGTTCATTTGACTTTGCAAGTAATATCAAAACATCTCAAGTTTTAACATAAAAAAATACTACAATATTCACAATATAAAACTTAAATACATTTGTTTAAAAATTAAAGGACTGATAATAGCTATTGATTTAGCACAGCTGTCTCTTTCAACAGAAGCTCTGCTGATGAAGCATTGAGAATTTAAGGTTCACAAAGCGACATTCACATTCTGCACTGCTCCTGGTCAGAGTTAAGATGCTGCCATGCTCATGAGACAGTGCCACTGGAGACTTGTCCAGGAGTCAACTCACATACGTCCCGCTGTGGAGGTATGGCAAGGTCACAGAACAAGGCAAACACCCACGTACAGCGGGGCTACCCACTTCCCGAGAGCAGAAATGCAGGTCCACACACCACCATCACATGCATGTCTCACCTAGTTGTCTGCCTTCCCTGCTCAAGCTCTTCAGCTCATGGCTGGGCAAACGGAGTGGAAATGACTAAGAGGTACATGACACTTCCTCTCCTCTGCTATTCCATCCCTGCTAACGTACTCCTGTGTTTTATTAAATAGTCATTGAATAAAGTGACTGGAGAGAAAAAGCTCCTCTCTGGTGTAACTCTGCAGAGTGCAAAGGAACCGCACCAATGGGGACTCTGCCCCACCGTGCTGAGTGTGCAAGCTTTACTCGACAAGGAAGCAAGAACCTACAAAGGAGAAATTAATTCCACCCTTACACAATCTCATCCACGATAAAAGAGATCATTAAGTGTGCTTGAAAGGCAAGAGAATCAAATGTTGCCTAGGAAATCCAGATTCTGTGATGGAATCCAGGTTTGGTTATTTCATTTTCACTTCACCATTCAAAGGAAGCAGCAACTAGGACAAAAAACAGCTACAGTATTTATCTCTTTGGTAACTTCTGTAAAAGAGTCTCTAAGCAATGGGTACATCTTACAGTAATCATCATAGAAGCCTTATAAGAGCCTGTAGAAGTTTCACAGATTGAAAAAAATTGGGGCATGAACTGGGAAAATAGCTTGCCCAAAATTAAACAGGACGCGTGGGAGGGTGAGAAAGACTGCACAGGAACTGGATCCCTCAGACTCCTGTTCTGGCCACACAACAGTGACTCAGTGAAAGTGGATCCCAGACACAAGCTGAATCAATAACCTGTTATTACAGACAGAAGGTCTGGAGTGCATTTTAGGGTATTTCTTTAAGGCAAAAATGGGTGAATACTAGCTGTGGAGGCAGGGAGGCCTGGCAAATAGTTCGAAAGCGGATCAAGTAGCTGTAGTATACTTTCACAGTCAAGTGGCTCCATGGGTCAGTTTATAGAAGATCTGGATCCCACCACTTCTGGTCACACACTACTTTTAAATCCATCTCAGGTAAGCCGCAGCCTTTCTATGATGGAAAACTACCTGCTGTGTAAAATGCCTTTACTTTTGTTTAGTTCCATATAAATAAAGTTTCACATTCAAAATTAGTTTCCATAACCAGCTCTCCCTTCATATTGCAAAAAGACTCGGCTGATATAGCAGGGGCTGAAGAGGCAGCAGAGAACCCAACCGCTCCTTCCAGCTGAAGACACAGTTTCCTCAGAACAGGCTGCAGACAGTCTTGAGGCAGAACAGCAAGACTTGCATTGCTATGCTTTGTATTTTACCTGTTCTTTGTCTCATGTAACTGTATAACCTGGTGACCCAGTCAGCATGCAGACCAGCAAACCAATGAACAGGAAGTCCTGTATATCTCTGAAATTTCCAACAACGTGATAAAACAAGAACACTGAACAAGAGGTTTGTCCAAAGCAATCTAATGCTGCTGTTTCAGGGTTTCTAATGCACTGTTTCAGTGTTGAAATCTCAAGTACCTGCCTGAAAACCTAACTACGCAGAGGCACAAAACCATACTTCAAAAAGTATCCACTACCGAGTCACCCACATACAGCTGTCACTAAAGCAGCTTGCATGGAACATATTAGAAATGTGCATCTTCCTTAAATTTCTGGAATGACAACCAACTAGCTCACATAGTCTCCCCAGACGAAAGACTGTCGATAGCTCCTAATTGAAGGCTGCGGTAATCTTGAAGTCCACCACAAAAGGATTATGCAACTGAAGCCTGCAAAGGAATGGGAGAGGAATAAGCTTTCTTCCAAATCAGTGATGGCATCCACCATAAGTAAAGAGTTTTTGGAAGTGTATCTCAAATAACTGTCAGGCCACAGATCCAACTGCAGAAAGTAAAAAAAGCAGGAACTAACGAATCAGCAAGAAACAATCTGAAAACAACCACTCCTGCCTTGGTTTTGTGTAGTGCCATACACAGGCTGGTTTATATGTCTTCTGTCATTATACTGCTTGCTGCTCTGTAAAGGGTTAAATTCTGATCTTACTCGGTGACTGCATCCTTTCAGCTGAGATAAATGGACTCCCAGGCAAAAGGACCACTGGGAAATACATATGCCCTGCTGAGACAACAACATGCTTCCAACTAAAAGGACAGCTTGAGGTCAGCTTTCACTTCCTCAGCCTTCTGCTTCTCTTGCTTTCTTGTCACCGCTGCTAAAATTGGTTCAAGGGCACTTGAGACTTTTAGTAGAAAAGATTTTTCTCCTTGCGTCAAAACCCAGAAGGTTTAATATTTACTATGACCATGCAGAAGTAGAATCTGAATGTGAACTGGAAGTTTGTGTTATCCGAGTACCATTATTGGAGAGCTGAGAAAATAAAACAGTCCAGATTTCCTGCTTAAGGGCACATCTCTATTTTCCCAGCAGCTGCAACAAAGAGCACATGCTTGAAAGCTGCACAAATACTCATCAGGGAAGAGAGATTACTCCCCTCTAAAATATACTTTTTGGTTGGAGAAAGAGATTTGCGAACGGTTTTCTGGCTCCACCAAGAACTGCTACTCCCTGTTTTACCTTTAGGAACAAGGAGGCAAGCTGAAGTTTTACCTGGAGAATAAATATTAACATGTTAAAGTCTGAGCTAACAACTGAATTCTTTTTAAAACCTCATCCCTATTCAACGGTAGTATGACAGAGATTTCATTACTTCGGGATTGTTCTCCTGAAGTGACATGAGAAAAAGCTGCCCCCAAATGCCATTTCAAGTGATCATCTTCATCCCCACCTAAGGCGTTCGGGGACAAGGGAAGATACCAAACCAGCCTGATAATAATACTCAGCCCTTTGGGCTTTTCTTCTTCCGAGTGCTTTGCAAAGAAAAAGCCTCACCACATCTCTGTGAGGTAGGTCAGTAAGTATTATTATATTCCCTTAATACAGATATGGAAACTGAGGCAGAGAAGTTGCTTTCCTGAAGGTCACTGCAGGAGTCTGTCTCAGAGATGGAACTGGGAGACAAGATTCCTTAGCAATCAGAGAATTTCTCTTTCTCTCCCATATCTCCCCTCTTCCCCATACAAGTCTTGATGGGGAAATAAGCAACAGAGAAAGGGGCTACAGTGCCACGTTTCTGACAAATAGCAGGACTCCTAGTACTACTCCACATACTCCAAAAAGGAACATTAAATATACAAGTACCTTAGGATTAATGGCAAAATGACTGCACACATTATAAAGAAGCCAACACACAATACAAACCTAGCTTAATAAATAAGTAAAGCCATGCAGCCACAGTTGTGACTGAGTGCTGAGGGGTCCTCAGCTCAGTAAGGTCCCAGATGCCAATGGGTAAGCCCATGTCATTCCTGTGACTCTACTGCCACACCGACGAGTGCGTGTCTGATAGTGCGGCCATGGAGTTTATATCCATCCTGAGTCACCAGTGCTATCGTGCCCGGCTGCATTCCTTCAGCTGGTACATGGCAGACTATTTCATGGTCGTATGGATCATATTTGCCACCAACGGGGTTCATCTTCTGAAGGCCGTGTTTGGCAAATACACTTTGCAATTTGGCCTCTATGAGAGACAGGCCTTCGTAGATTTTCTTCAGGGCTGGATTTGGATTACTAGGCTCTGCTTCTTCTGCGGCACTCTCTGCAGTCTTCTCCAAGATATCTGCTACCTCCACAAGGTCCCTGCAGAAACTCTGGATCCCTACAGGCACAAAGAAGCAAGAAGTAAGTGAAGGGCAGTTTACAGAACATACAGAGCTACAGTACCAATGACAGGCACCAAGTCACAGCAGTCTGAAAGCACCTTTGAAGCTGCTAATTGATTTGAACTGTTATTTTAGTGAGAGTAGACAATGTCCTCTGTATCCTGTAGCCAAAGCTTTACCATTACATGGGTAGTAATCTAAAGACTCCCCAAATCAAGGTATATGCAGGAAAGGTATATCTATACGCATCGACATATATACATATAGTATACCTGACAAAGCAGAGCATTAGTATTTCACTCCAAAAAGTTCTTGCAACTAAGACGTGCCATTTAGGACACTGTTCCACACCCTCTCATACAGTCCCACAGACATAAATGTTTTGCCAAGCAACTCACACAAATGCCTGTGCACATGGGGAACAAACATGATGGGGGGAAGTAAAAATAATATATGACCACTGAAAAGTACATCCACAATTTTATTCCTAAGTTAAAACTACTGTGAAAGGACTGGACAAAATAGTCCTTGGGTCAGTCATGAAAAAGTGATGCAGTCTTTTTCATCAGAAAAAATGAGTTTAGATCACGTATGTTTCCAGAAGTGGTGTATTATGCTATGCAGACATTTCAGGAAAATCAGGCTCAGTTATATAGATGCCATAACTAACTTACTGGAAAGACACATTAGGAAAACAGAGAAAGAGAAACAATAGTTTGGTGCTGCCTATACCTGTACGTACATGTTTAAACATGCACAGAACAAAGAAACATAAAGAGAAGCAACAAAGGAGCAGACAGAAGCAGACTGATTACCAACCATTTCCTCTCGCACCAGAGTCTGTTTTAATGCTCTACAGACCCCCGTGCCTCACTCTATGAGAAACTTCTAATAAAGAACCTCATTTTTCTTCAAATCTGAAGCATAATGCATCTAAAATTCAAAGAGCTAAAAAAACCCCAAACAAACAAACAAAAAACACGCCTCAAAACCAATGGTGCTGATTATCCTAAAACTCAACAGCCATTTTATAGCACAACGGGTAGACTGGTAAGAAAAATAGAGCAGCTCTAATTTCAAAGCTACTGGAATTAACCAACAAAAAACTTCCTGAGATTCATGCATTATGGAGAATAACAGTTTCTCATTCTCAGACACAGTGCTGGCGGGGTGCAACAATTAAATAGCAGTTTCTTTCCCCTTCACCTGCCTCTGTTGTCAAAGCTACAAATCCAGCTCACTTCATTGATGCTAAAATATTTATTATAGAAGTTTTAAAGAACATCTGATACACGAACTGACAGCCTTTGTCCCAGACAGCATCTACCTCCTGAAAGCTAGAGCGAAAGAGAAGAGGCTGTTAATATAGTAAAGGAGATCACAACCTGATGACACAGCTAAGAGTATGAAATACACCCTGCCAGAGCCAATTCTCAGGATACAGAAGAACCTGTAATTTCAACCAAGTCAGTAGAACTACACTCAATTGCACTGGGCCTGTTTTATTAAAAAAAAAATAAAAAAATAAAAAAATTTAAAAAATCACAAAACAGTCACTGAGACAAATCTGATAGGACACAGCTGGACATACAGAAAAAATAATGAGTAAGCCCAGACACCAACAGTCCAGGCCAAACATCATGCCAGACTTTACAATGAACGAGGGCAGGACAGAGGGGAGAGAAAAGCTGTTGTCAGCATTTTACGCTCAGGCAGGCAGGTCACTGCAGTAAACACAGCTTTGCCTTACTTTGCTTACCAAAGAGCTTGGCGTCTTCCACAAACTTCTGCGTTCTCCTCCGGACATTCTCAGAATCTGCCAAAGCTTTCCGGTATCGCTCCTGTAACCGCAACAGCAAGGGGAGTCCTCAAACAAGGAGGTAAAACCCATTTCCTGACAAGCTGGCAATCCCTTAGAAACGATTTAAAAAGAGCCCGTTTCATGTCAGAAGGTTGTGCTGGGCTACTGCATTTTCATTACATGCAAACCCAAGGCCCTCCCTACTGAATAATCAGCACAGCTGCAACTCCCTCAAAAGACCCAAGTGAAGGCCAGAAGCACTCAGGGCACAGCTCAATTGAACACTGCTGTTGTCAGGCTGCTGCTTTTTGCATGACTCACTGTGGCTACTGAGATGCTCCTTTCTCCAGCAGGCAAACTGGTGGTCTCAGCAGAAGATCTGCAACCAGCTGATTTATCACTTGGTGCAGTAATACTCTCAGGGCAACTATCTCCAGAACTGCCTGCCTGGTGCTGCGGTATTTAATCCTCTCAGTCACATCTCTTCTTCAAAATCCCTATAACATGATCCCTACCATTTCCACCACACCACTGTCATTAAAGAAGACTTTCCTTCTTGGACAATCTGGATCCGGCGAGGCACAATATGCAATCGTAATCAGGATGACGCTACTGCCATTCCCTCTGTACAATGCTGTGGAAGAACTGACCAGGCCATCTCCCACATGCAGTTTTGCCAGCCAGGATCATACTATCAGTGTCTTGCTCCTAGGTACTACTGACAGATGGTGTTTGTGGGGAAGGCAGACCATACTTTCACAGCGTACCCTCTCACACTTAGAGCACAGCTGCTTTAAAGCCTGCCATAGCACAGCAGCATTGTGTGCATGTTATACAGCTTACAGAAAATGCTAGGGCTGAAAGTCAGACCAAGTCAAAGGGACTGAACAGAAGACATCATGATACCACTAGCAGCATACTCACAGTTAAATCCCGGACTTGTTCTTCCAATTTGATGGCTTTGTGCTCTAAGGCACAATCAGAAAGGGGATGCTTGGGCTCATCACGGGGATCTTCTGGGCCACACTCGTCTCCTGTACTTCTCTGCTGAGCTGCAGTGCTGAAAACACATGGGGACCCCCTAAAATACAAACTAGTGACAAAGAAGGAAAGTTAAGTAACAACAGGGTCAAAAAGAACTCTAGTTTAGTGTCATTACTAAAAGCAGGCTCTTTTAAAAAGGTACATAGGATTCTAGATAAAATTTTAGTTCTTTTCAGAAAATACGGACAACTAGCACAGAAACACAGAGAGACAGATATTTTGAAAAATTCTTTTATTTTAGACTCACATGTCACTACAGAGCCTGCATACCACTTCTTTGACACACCTTAAAAAGAGTCACATTTTCATAGGAAAACAAGTTGTGGCTTGCATTTTTGCTGACCTCCCAGTACAGGTGGTCAATATCGGATGAGAAACTTCAGAAACATTTTTGCAAAGTAGTCTTGAAAAGGAGGCAAGTGGCATAAAGCTGTTTTTACAGTTATTTAAAAACATCCAACAAATGTTCTGAGCGAAATTCAGTAAGATCTGCAAACCCATGACACTTAATAAGATAGGCAGGCAGAGCCTAGCCTGCTACCTAAGATGTGACTGCACCAGTGGAATGGCTGTGGATTTCTGTGGAGCAGAACAACAAGCGAGGAAAGACACATCTCAAACTGCTGGACATATACATGTCAAACTGCTGGCTAATGGAGGATCCAATTCTCCGATGCTCTGACCCATTTGTTCTCCTGGGTGCCAACAGACATATTACTTGGTGTATTCAGTTTTCCTCATATTGAGTGAAAAGGAGGCGAGTTTGAACCTTTTGCCAATCAGTTCTTCTTACAAAGTAGCAATTGCTAGACTGTACCCTGCTTTCATATCCACCGCACAAAGAACAATTGAGAAACCAAAGAGAACTATCAGACACATGACCAATGTTTGTGCAGCCCAAATATTCTGAGGCCTTCCACCACGACCTTCACAGCTCCATTAGCTGTGTTTGGAAAAGAGACTGAACAGGCCAACAGAATATTGCCCCTAATATTCTCCAACAGTTCTAAACACTTCAAATGCTTTTATCTCTACTGGCACTGAAAGAGTCCTAAAGGCAAAAAACCCAAAACCAGCCCAAGCCTACCTTGTTTCCAATGACTTTTTCATCCTAAGTACACTTTTCAACTAAAAGCACGCTTGTCAGTGGTTTACGTTGGTACAGCAGGTGGAGCTCACCCAGGAGGCTGACTCCACAACTTGCAGATGAAATGATGAAACAACCAAAGAGTCAGATAATTGGATTGAGCTCTATAAACACTGCCTAGGTGCTTAGCAGCCTATTCTATACTGTAACAATCTCACAGGTTTCTGAAAAACTAGATCATAGAAGTCTAGCTGAAAACAGTTTGGTCAAAAGATGATCAAAACCAGCATGCTAGACACTTTGAAAAATAAAGAAAATATTTTTAACTTCATTTTGGTCTTTTCCAGAAAGAAGCCCTTTACCTGCAGTGACAGTGCTGTCACTGCAAGAGCAAAACAAAGAGCTCTCACTCCCTCTCCTACACCACCTGCTTTTACAAACAGAAATAGACAAGGACCCATTCCTGCAGCATGAGGCCAATACCTCAGCCCACCTCCCTCTCATGCCTTACACCAGGCACAGAGTCTGCAGAAGAAAGTTAAATTTACTTCCAAACCAGGTCCGTTCAGGAACCATTTTAGTATATGCTTAACAAGGAAGGGTGTGTCCTTTTTTGGGAACACCTGGGTTCTCTCTCTGAGCAGGGCTTTCAACATCCCCTTTAATAGAGGGGTTTTGCATATACTAAGTGCACACCTACCGAGTGAAACGCAGCATGGCACAGAAATCACTGCACTGGCACCAGCTCAGACTTCTGTGTTTATACAGCACAATTCAACCCTGCACAGAGATGATAATTTAGGCCACAGAATCAATACAGCTGAGTTCACGTTACCAGGCCCGCACCATAAAGCTTTCTTACTTTTCAGCAAGGCTATATTGCTCCGGTACAATGTTGCAGAAGCGTACAGCTTTTGTTTCTGGGTCTATCAAATTGGTCATAAGACCTAAGTGCTGTTCAGCAATCCAGCTAAACTGAGCTTACTGAAGTAACTGGGACAGGTTTGCTCCCCTTATTCCGTTAGTGGAGTGGTGCAGAATGAAGGTTCAGGGAGTTAAACCAGCTGAAAACTAACCATACAAAATAAAAAGACTTTTCTGTCTGTGTCCCTGAATAGGTTTGCTGACAGATCAGATGAGCACAAGTGCCAGTACAAAAGAGAAGACAAACATGTGAAGCCTGGTGAGATGTGGGAGGGAGAATATGGGAAAGGGAAGAGTTGTCCCCTGTTGGGTGGCAGCCAGGGCTTAGACTGGTTCAGCTCTATAACCAAAGCACAGTTTAAGAGATTCATATCTGCCCAAAGACCACCAACCATCTCCTACCACTCCCTGCTTAGCAGCCCAGATGTTCCCTCATTTTATCTTTAATACAAGGTTGCTAAACATCCCACAACACTGATGATAAACTTCCTTTTCCCATAAAGACATTTGCATATGCAATTTTTTTATTAAGTGGGTACTTAAAACATGATCTGTGTGTTAAATTGCTCCTTTTCAACACATTACATACCAAATACAAGTCTGAAAGTGTTTCTGCTACGTACACTTGCTCTAGAATAGGATGTTCCTCCTGGTAATCTTTAATGAACCAGGCGTGGGGCTGTCACTAGGCTCTTTTCAAAAAGGTGCCCAACCACTGTAGTTCTGGGTTCCAGGAATGCCAACAGAGAAGAAAACCCCACATTTTAACGCTGGCTGCAGAGAGATCTGTTTGGGGCACAAGACCCCATCTTGAACGATGCTTGTCACATTCGTGTTGTTGACTGATTAACATAGCACTTTTTCAGTTATAGAAAGTAGACCAAACCAGAGGTGAGAACAGAGGAGGACCCACTTCACCAAGCCTTCAAAATCAATCCGTGAAGCTTTAAACAACTGCAAAGCTTCCTTTGTAAATAAAAGGTGTTGTCCGTGGTAAGCACCAACTACAAGCTTTGTCCTTTATCATCTCACATTTCATTTAAAGAGCTGCAGGGATGGAAATTAGCCATGCTACAGATGAATCAAAGAACCTGAAACACAGCTGAGAAAGCAGCCTTGCTAGGCACCTCACAGATTAGACTCTTGTGTCTTAACAAAGCTAAACAAATGAGTTAACTCTTTGGCATCCAAGAAACAAAGGTTAGCAAGTCATTTCCCTCTGCAAGTAACTTACACTACACGAATGGGTGTGTTTCAGTGTGTAGGAGGAGAGGGGCATGAATAAGCTGGTGCCTCAGCTACAGGGACCTGCCTACGTGAAGCAGAGAGCTGCCTGCATGGACTCCTTTCTCCAGCTTGTGAAACCAAGTCACAGAACACTGCTCCGTGCAGTGAAATGCCCCATGTATCACATGTTGTTCGGATAAGCCTGCCTTAAAAGTTGTAGGCAAGAAACAAAAACCACAGACTGACTCCAAAGGGAATTCTTAAGAAGGACTATTATGCAGAATTGAAAATGCTGTTCAATTTACTTCTTCCTCCAGGATGAAAGAAACACTCCACTAAAAAGGGCAAGAGCTATTTACAGTCTGTCCACTCCACTGTGCTCCATCTTCTAAACGCTGTCGTGATCACAACTGCCCCAAAAATAGGCAATAATCCCACGGGAGGAAGTTGACACATCCTGAAGTGACAGACACGTGGAAGTCCCAGAGCATGTGAAGTGATTATATAACCAAGCTGGTCATACAAAAAGATTTACAAACTGATGTCACAGAAAGCCAAATAGACAGATGTAGCAGATAATTTGATGGTATCCATATGGTTCTAGCCAGTTGTCTTTAAGATTAGAATTTAAATAATGAGAACAGATCTCTCTGCTCAGAACAATAGTATCACCTCTCTTTCTGGAGCACAGTCACCATACCTGACCATCCCAAACCGACTGTCATGTTCCCTCTGAACACAAGGATCCTATCCCATTTCTCCTTAAAAACTTCCCCCTCCTCCTCCTCCCAAATCAGCATGACAAAGCAGGAAAGTGCTGGGACACACAAATATCTGCATTAGTGTTCTGGCTCTGATGAGCGTGCTTTGGAAGGAAATCTCCTAATTACGCCCTATTACTGCACTCTGTTTCATCAGGGAGTGATACCAGGGATTAATACTATGCGGATTCCTCTTCGATGAAACTGAAGAACAAGCTTGTGCAGCACACCTTAACGCAGGATGGCTGTAAACAGGCAGCAGGTTCCCAGACTACGGGGAGTCCACGGTAAGAAGTCTCTGAGATGCATACAGCATGGGTGCCTGGGCCCCACCACCCACTGCTTTGCTGTACAGAGCCGCTCCTCTTGGCTGCGACACAGGCATGGCCACAGAGAACTGGCATACAAAGAGGAGTTTCACAGTGATGGTAGGTTCTGGTGATCCTCCATGAAGGAAGCCTGCTTAGCTCCCATCAGACAAAGTCACCTATTTCAAACTTGGTGCACATTTTGAGAGGGGCAAAGCAGTTTTCACACATATAAAAGCGAAGGACTTTCAGACATGCATCTTTACATTTAGTCCCAAACACAGATGCTTCCATTATCTGGTGCAGAATTATTTTATTGTACTTAAATGGTCTTTTGGGTGCAGGTTTTTTGGTTTTTTGTTTTCTTTTTCAGAGAGAGAACTCTAGGATAAACTACCATGCATTTTGACCATTTTTTCTTTTCACTTGCCCACATTTCACTTGAATAACCAAAGGACCTGCTATGGATTTCACTTTTATAAGCCGTACTCCACAATATCCAAAAATATGATTGGACACTGTTTTCCTGTCTAAATATTGACACAATTAAATGGACCCACTTGACCATCCAAAACACGCTGAAAGTACAAGCACTGCATCATTACCAAAACCAAAACCTGAGGAGCACATTAAACACATAGCTCATGACTAAATGGTTCAAATGGGCGAGACGCAGAAATCACCCATGGATAGGCATAACAGCAGGAAACAACCTCCCAACGCGACTTACTGACCGCAGAAATACTTTCCCCTAAAAATTAAAATGATTTTTTCCCTCAGAATGCCACTTTCCCCAGGAAAGAGCTTGCTTATTGAGGGCCTATTTTTGTCCCAGGCCTTCCTGAGGAGCTAAAGGCCAGTGGCGTGTCCCTCGTGAGGCGTAAAGCGGAGACCTCCGGGGGGCGGGGGGAGGGCGACCTTCCAGTGGAGCCCCATACCGGCACACGCTGCCCTGGGCCCGGGCCCGGGCCTGACGAGGCGCCGCGGCGGGCCCGGGCCCGGGGCGCTGCCACGTCTCGCCCCCGAGCCCGCCACAGGAGGGGAGGGATCAGAGCCGCAGCCGTTGGCGATCGTTAACGGCTGAAGGGAGAGGGACGACACCGCCTCACGTACCTGCCACGCCGGGACCCGCCGAGGACAGACCCGAAGCGCCGCAAGGAGCGAGCAGCCATCGCCCCGCCAACCGACGGACCGACTGAGGGAAGGAGGGGAGCGACGCGCCGGCACCGCCCGCCAACTACAGCTCCCAGAAGCCCCTGCGCGCACTACGGGTCCCGGCAGGCAGCGCGGCTGGGCGGGAAGGGCCGCAGCGGGGGGTGCGCGGGCCGGCAGCCTGGACACGGCGGGAGGGGGACCCCGGGGCTCGGGTTTGATACACTGCTCTTGCTCCAGCTGCGCAGTTTAGAGGGGTGATATCGCGACAGGTTTCACCTCTTGTTCAATAACAACTGAGAGAGGCTTGAGCCTGCAGGCTGACCTGAGGTGGAAGAAACAGTGTGTCTTACCTCATGGTGAATCACCAGTAAAAACAACCAAAATCTGGGCCAAGCGTGCCTTTTAACCCCTGCGGGGGGCCTACGGGAAAGATGGGGAGGGACTCTGTTATCAGGGAGCGTAGTGATAGGACAAGGGTTAACGGTTTTAAAATGGAAGAGGGCAGATTTAGATGAGATGTTAGGAAGAAATTCTTTACTGGTGGTGAGACACTGGCACGCGTTGCCCACGGAAGCTGTGGATGCCCCATCCCTGGAGGTGTTCAAGGCCAGGTTGAATGGGGCTTTGAGCAGCCTGGTCTAGTGGGAGGTGTCCTTGTCCATGCCAGGGGGTTGGAACTAAGTGATCTTTAAGGTCCCTTCCAACCTAAACCATTCTGTTTCTATGATGTGCTTCCACAGGCTGTGGTGGTCCAGCTCCATTTCTCCCTACTGTGGGCACAGGCTCCTCATTTCTTTAGCAGGGGAGGTCATGCTTTGAGGAGGGGGTTTGTACCCTTTTCTGAAGTGAAATGGGATGGTGCGGCTCCATGTCCCAGGGAGGACAGGAGCAGTGACAACCAGCACAGGGAAGCTGCTGCCGAGAAGAGGATGAGCACCATCGGGAACAGGGCTTTCCTGCACCTCATCCCTGGGAGATGGGGAGCCCCTCCAGCCTGGGCAGTGGCAGCTAAGCTCACAGCTCTGAGCTAACTGCCCTCACTAACCTGGTGTACAAGATTCACCCAGCCTGCCCCCCCCAGCAGGTGATGGGTGCCGAGCCCACCCCAGACCCATCCCGGCTCATTTCACTATGAGCAGGAGTCATTTACCCACCGTGCTCCCTACATCCAGGGGAAGGGGTGGACCAGCGCCAGCGTTTTTATTAAAAGCTGCTTACCTAGTTACTAACAAGAGGGCTTTGAAAGAGCGAGCTCCAAAGGTTAATTGTGGCAGTCGTTAGCATGAGTGGGCGACAGGCCTGCTCCCTTTTTCCCAGCACAAAAGCCTGGGCCTTTCTTTTTTATTCCTGTCCCTTGTTTCTGCCTGTGCTAAATGACCTTCCTCTATTTCTCTTTTCTGTTCCAGTCCCCTCATTTGAAAGCGCCTTTTTAAAAAAATTTCAAACTTCCCTTAGCTCCATTTTGACCACATGCCTTGGCAAACTGTGTCTGACTGCAGCAGCAATAGTGTGAATGTGCTGTTGGCCAGGAGACAACCCTGTCCCTTTCCCTGCTGCCCCCGAAAGCTGGCATGGGGCTAGAGCAGAGAGCGCCGGGCTGCTTCCAGCCTCAGCCCTTTGCAGCATTTCTACAATATTTAGCAAGGTTGAAAGGTGTCTGCTGTTAATTTGTTTTCGAATGCTGACACTTGAGCTCCGTTCATTCCCAAGGGAAGCCAGCATGCCCTCACCCTTACTGCCTGGAGGACAAGAAGGAAATATTGGACAAGGGCACTTGGTTGAGGCACAGTGAACTTGAGACATGAGGAACCCTGAGATGAGACCCTGCAGAGCTGGGAGCATTAAGCAGGGCGAACGATCGGCGTCTCTGAAGCGTCCAGTCCTAAGCAGCTCATGAACTCCAACATCGAGTCAGCCAAAAATCCCCAATAAGTCCGTGGTTACTTTGGAAAGTGATAGCCTGGCCTCCAGTGTCCCCAGGGTGGCACACGCTGATCTTGATAAATTGGAGCGACTGCCAGGCAGTGCTGACTGCCAGCCCCCAGGCTCTCCCCTCCATCCTTCTGCACCACCATGGGCACACACACCTTGCGCCGAACTCCTGGCCCCATGGGAGGCTCCCCCCAGAGATGGGTTTCTCAGTAGCGTGTGACCCTGATCCACAAAGGACACCCCCTTCCCCACCCGCCTCCCAAATCCCCCTCCCGCCCCCTTCCCCATGGTTTATAGTGTTGCCCACGAGGCAGATGGTGCCGCAGTGATGGGGTGTGAGAGGGCTTCTCTCTCCCCCATGCCTTCCCAGCACTCTTCCAGCGCCTCAGAGAAAGGGGGCTTGTAGCTTCTCCGTGAGCCCCAGTGTCTGGTGGGGGCTTGGCAGGTGTTCCCGCAGCCCGGCTTAAGTCTGCTTTTTTTCCCATTCCTGCAGAGAAAGGAAAAAAAGCAGGGGATAAGGAGACATTCCTGTACAAGCGAGCACTGAGCCCTTCGATGGCATCCCTCCCTACTGAGTGCTTTGGACTACCCCAGCATCTTCAAAGTCTGAGGTCACTGCTGCCCCAGGCATTGCAGAAGTGATGCTGTCCCCCCTGCCCACCCAGCCCTGCACCTCCCAAATCTCCCTGCAAGCTGGGCTCATGCCAGCAGCTAGTGCCGCTGAGCTGGGCCAGCCTGGCTGCAAGGGACCCTGGCAGTACTCCTTGCTTTTGTGAGCATCCTGGGTCCCCAAATTTCATGGTCAAGCAAGGGGGACAGGGCGAAAGCTGAGATTTCCCGTGGGGTCAGAGTGAAGCAGGACCTTGGCCTTCCGCAGCACGTTTCCCTTGTTGGCAGGGAGGATGGAGGGACTTCTCTTCCTCAGTTCGGCTGCACAGTTAACGGGGACCAAGTTCTCAGTGGGGGTCCCGTTTGGCTTGTTTGTAGTTTCCTGTGGAAAAGGGGGAGCAAGAAGGAGACCCAGGGAGCAAGGGCAGCCAGGGAAAAAAAAAAGCACAAACTTTTATGAGGTCAAAACTGATAAGGCCAAACCTAATTGACGTTTTGCTTCCCACCTCTGTCCACAATGGGACAAAGCAGCAAGGATGTCCCCTCTTCCCCATATGCCGCTCCCCCCACCACCCCAAGCACCGTTGCTGGGGGAAGCCGGAGCTGCGAGAGCGAGGAAGAAGGGATGCGTACCCCATTCTCAGCCTTGCCGGTCACAGCCAGCCCCAGGGCCGGCCCCCCCGCCAGCGACTGCTTCAGCCGGTCCTTCACTTCAGTCAGCTTGAGCTCCAGGTCGACGCGGCGCTCCTCCTTCTGCCGGCACTGCTCCTCCAGCACCACCACCCGCTGCTCCAGGTCCTGCAACTTCGTCCCTGCTTGCACAAGCGCACTCAGCTCAGTGCCTTCGCCCGGGGACGAGGCTGCAGGGACGGAGAAGCCACCCATCCTCCTGGACGGGGACGCTAGATGGGGCTGCCAGCCTGGCAGTGTGCTGCAGCCAGCCAGCTCACAGCCACAATGCCACCAACCAGCCCAGCGTCCCCATCCCACCTCGGCTCTACAGCCTTCCCCTTGTACCCAAGTGCCTTCGAGCAGCCACAGCCACAGCGCTTGGATGGCACCAACCTACCCGTGCTGCCCTTCATGGCTTCCCGCAGCTCTCGCTTCTCTTTCCGCAGCAACACCAGCTCACTGCGGATTGACGCTTTCTCCTTCTCCAGCTTCTCCTTCTCTGTCAGAAATCGCCTGGCGTCCTCCTCGGCCCGGTTCTTCCCATACCTGTACTGATTGGCATCTGCATGCCCAAGGAGAACCCATCATGAAGGCTCTGGCCCCAGCTGCCACCTGTGGTCCAGCTGAGGTGGTGCAGCACAACCCATCACCCATGTGCCAGAGCCAGCCAAGCCCCAGCCTGGCCACAGATTCCCTTGGGGGAACGGTGTCCTAGCACACTGGCCAGGGTCCCCCCACTGAGGTTTGTGGCTGAGAGCCCCCACTCACTCGACGCGTGCCTCTTCACTTTGACTTGCGGGTCCACACGCCGTGACTTCTCACTGCAGGAGGAGGCATGGCGCTTCACCTGGGCTCCTGCTGGCCGCCCTGGCTCCTCCTCGGCCTGTGGTGGGGACAGGAGGGAGACCGTGCTGAAACACCTGCAGGGCCATTGTGGCCTGGCCAAGGGTCCCCAGGGCATCTTCTGTAGGCTGGCCACAGTGATGGGAGAGGGTGAGCCTCAGAGCCATGCTCACCTGAACCTTCTCATAGGGGACGTCATCGTACACCACACGGGAGGAGTCTGGCCGGTGGTCCTGGGACGAGCTGGCCCACCTGTGGGAGGAGGGATGGGGTCTTCCTTTCCAGGACATCCTTGCCAGCCCCTCAGTGAGCCCTTCCATCTCAGAGGGCTTCCTGCATTGCTCTCCCAGCTTCACCCATGAGCACTCACCCTACCCCACCCCACTCTACCCTACATATACTTTAAGTCCTTCATCAGCATTGATGAAACACCTTCTGCTTTCCATCCTGCCAGGAAGCTGCCCTGCTTCAGGAACCACCAGCCCCTGGGATGCTGGCTTTCCCCAAGATCACAGCACAGTGTCCCAGCCCATGCATTTTCTAGGGAGCACAGAGGACTGAGGATCACCATCCCCAGCCCAAGGCTCTGCCCCCAGCACAGCCCCTTCCCAGCCCACGGCACAGCAGGAGGACAGCCTTACAGGTAGGAGTGTCTCACAGCTGTCACTATGTTGGCAATTGTCTCCACATCCACATAGTCGTAGTGCAAGGCCTCTGGTGCCGTTTGCGAGCCTGTCTCCACCAAGAGAAGACCCAGCCAGCGGCCCAGGTCTTCAGAGCAGCTTGCCTGCAGGACAGAGGAAGGGTTGGGGTGCATGCCCAGCTCCCAGCCCCTTGCCCTCGCTCCTGCCTCCCGATGCAAAGCCGCACTGTGGAGAAGGGCCCTCCGACACGAAGGATCCAAGAGATATCATACAGGCACATGCGGGAGGTCCCAGCCATCCTGCCTGCTTCAGCCTTGCCAGCCTCCTCCCTCCCTCCAGCCTACAAATACCTGCATGGCTGCCCCCTGTTCACCCTGGGCTTCCTTAACGTGCAGGGGAGGGGAAAAGAAGGCACTGCTTGCACGCAAGTGTTGATTATCACAGGAGATGCTCCCCCAGCTTGGCAATCCCCTCCTCACAGGACTGGCACACCCTGCCTGCTCCATTGCCCGCTCACCTCCAGCACAGCCACCTCCTGCCCATTGCGAAGGATGCGGAAGGCGAAGGGGTGTTTGGGGCCCAGCCCAGGGACCACCTCACAGCCCCGGAGGACGATGGCGTTCATGTGGGTCCGCAGGTCGGTGCGGTCCTTGTGGAAGTAGAGGGTGTTGCCCTTCAGGCGACACCAGCGCTCCTTCCAGCACTGGTTAACCAGGACGCTGAGGTAGCCTGGGGGGTGGCAGGGCCGAGGGAAGGGTCTCAGTGCCTGCTCAGCCAGACCTCAGGCAAGCTTTAACGAGACAGGGCTGCCCAGAGATTATGGCATGGCTCCCTACTTGTTTGGTCCTGTTGTGCCTCAGTTTCCCCACAGAGAGCCAGCTGGGACCCCTGGACCCAGGTGAGGTGCCAGCTCAGTGCCACACAGCTACCCAAGCCTGTTTTCTGGGAGGACACAGATGACCCCCTTGCCCCTTCCCCAGGCACCACAGGAATTTGCAGTGCCAGGAGCAGGCACCATTTCATATCCCAAGGGAGTGTCACAGCTCTCCATCAGCTCAGTGAGCTTGCCCCCACCCCACCATCCCCTTACTCCCTGCCTGCCCCCCATATGGTGAGGCTGGGGGCAAGGATGCCAGCTCCCCACCACTCTTGGCACTGTCTGAGCCGAGCCCCATATCTGCCCCCAGCTGGCACACACCGCAGCAGGGGATGTCCTCCTCGGTGGAGGAGGTCTGCGTGTCCTCGGGGGAAGGCTTCTTCTTGGAGAAGCTGATGATCCTGGTGATCTTCTTCCCTGCTGCCCGGCTCATTGAGCCCTTCAGGTCAGCCAAGCCGCTCTTTTTGCCTTTCCCTGGAAGGAGAACAGTTGTAGCTGTGAGTCTCCCGCGCATGTCCCGGCATCGCCCCTCACTGGGAGAGGATGCTCCCCAGCTGTGGTGCACACAGCTAGCCCCCCGAGCCGGGGGACAGCCTGCTTGGCTGGGGTCAGGGGCCGTACCATGCTCACTGGGCTCTCTGTGGGCCGCTGGGGAGCCAGTCTCACCCGTCGCCACGCTGTCCGAGTCGGAGGTGTGCTTCTCCTGCGACAGACGCTGCAGGGGGAGCGGAGCAGGCACCCTGTCAGCAGTGTCCCCCTGCACAGCCCCCAGCAAGGGCCACTATCGGTCCTCCGTCCCTCCTGCCCAGGGCTGGGATGTCCCCCAGTGCCAGGGGAGCCCCATAAGCCCTGCAGACCTGCTGCAAGGATGGGAAGGGCCCCCTGGGCAGCATCGGGAGCTCGGTGCTCCCCCTGCCCCCCCATTCCCCAGTCTCAGCTACAGCAGCCCCATGCAGCACCTTGGAAGGGCAGTTAGAAACCATCACCTTATCCAGGTCCATCTTGCACGGCATCACCGGGGAGGTGGGGGCTTCCATCCCACCTGCTGCCGGACTGCTCGCTTCCTTTATCACCTGTGGAGACAGCCCTCAGCAACCGCTCAAAACAGACTTGAGGGCTAGGGCTTCTTTCCCTGGCTCAGCATGCTCCTGTCTCACTGCCAGAGCCAGGCTGAACCACGGGGAGAGAGGTCCTGGTCTCTGCAGGACGGGACAGTGAGCCCTGCTTGGGACACTAGCCCGGTTTGCCTGGGGGATTGCACACACCTTGACCCCTTCAAAACTGCAACGAATTTTGTCAGAGATTTTGGAAATCTCAGAGGTGAGGGGCTTGGGTGCCAAGCCGCACAGTCATCCTGCCAGCACAGGAGACCTCAGGACCCCCCGTTTTACAGGCAGGCACAGCATGGCTTGCCCAGGCCATGTAAAATAACCGTTCTCCCACATTTGGGGTACAGCTGGGTTTGTAGCGTGTGCAGAGGCTCCTTTCCCACTCACGGCCCCTTCCCCATGGCTCCCGCCTCCCACCCCTGAACAAAGGCAGGAAAGGGCCATGGGGAAGAGGAGGGGGAGAGCAAACATCCCCACCCCACAGGGGCTATCAGCACCGGAGACACCCAGGCCCTGGGAAGCAGCTGGCCAGCCCCCCTGACTGATAAGAGATGGGAGAAAATATCCCTTTCCCTTCCAGGGGGGCAAGACCTTTCCCAGGGCAGCCCCCTCCCCACCTCAGCCAGGGAGGATGCCGAGGAGGGTCTGCAGTCCCCTGGGCGAAGCCAGGGGCAGCCATAGTACCTTCAGCCATTCCTCAGCCTGCTCCTTGCTCTGCACGGCCAGCACCAGCGCCTCGGCTCCTGGCAGCGAGAACCGCAGCTCATGCTTCTTGCGCCGTCCATCCTTGGGGACGTAGATGACGTTGCAGGTCCCCAGGGGCACTTCTACGTGTGGCTGCCGGTCCTTGGAGCTTTTGTAGCACTAGGGGAAGCAAAGGGAACTGCTCAGGGCTTGGCTGAAACCTGCCTGTCCCGCTGCTGTGCTGGGCAGAGCTGGGGTCCCTCTCAGGTGGCACAGATGGAGGTGTCTCAGTCTCTGCAACAGCCTCAGTGGCGCAGGGATGTAGGGTGCCCCCTCACTCCACGGGGTCCAGAAAGAGGGGAGCCCTCCATTTGCTTGCAAGGGAAGAAAGGGCAGCCCCTGCATGTGCTCTGCAGGACAGTGGCAGCCTTTGGGCAGGGTCTTGGCTTGGATAGCGCTACTTTTCTTCATCCTGGACCTGACCTCCCTCTCAACCCACCAGTGGGTTTCTGTCCCCCACCAGCTCTGGGCTCACCAGCAGTTTGCTGTCCCGTATGATGGTGAGCTGCTTGGCCCACTGTCCGAAGCGCTTCTTGCGCAACAGGAAAGCGCAAATCCTGCAATCCTTCACCAGGTTCATGGAGGCTTCCTCTGACGGCCACTGGTGTGTCAGCTGCTGGCCCTTCCCCTCCTCCTCCTCCTCGTCATACGACTCGTAAGAGCTGCTCATTGCATCCGAGTCATTGTCTGGAAGGAAGCAAGCAAGTCACCCCAAGTGGCACCCCAGGGCCCTGTCTGCCAGGCACACTCGCACACTGCCAGGGGTTCCCACACCCGCTGGGCTCCAGCACAGAGCCTGGGCTGGGTGCTGGGATAGATGGACTCCATGTCATCCTCTGAAAACAGCAGCATTTTGACCCCAGGCCTCTCCATTTCCCTTCTAAACCAGGCAGGATGCTCATGGGCCAAACGCCAGTCCCAGGTGCATCTATCCAAACCCCTAGGCTGGCTTATTTCTTTGCAAACCTCAAACTTCGAAAGCCTGGATTAAAACTTCTACCCGCAACAGGGGATCACCTGCTGGCCGGAGGCATGTGAGAGCAGGGCTCTGCCATGGTGTCCCTGTCCCGGCTCTCCTCCACCGTGGCAGAGGCAGCTCACGCAGGGCATGAGAGCTTCATAGGCAGGGACACCCCTTCCCGATGCTGGTGACAGACACGGCACAGATTTCATCCCTTCTGCAGCATGAGGGCTCTGGCTTGCATGACAAACAGCACTCCACGCTCCCTGCTTTTGTCCAGCAGCCTCTGACATGCAAGAGGTCCTCCAGCCTCAACCGCACCGGACCTCAAGCCCCCTTCTCGGGGCTGGACTTTGCCAAAGCTCTCCCCTCCCCACTGTGGGCACACAGATACCTACAGGAGTTTTTTTGCTCCCCATTCATCCTGGTGACGGGGTAGTTGCTGTCTGCATCCTCGTAATAGCCATCCTCGATGGAGTTGGGGGGGCTGGAGCTATCTGCGGAGAAAGCAGAGGGCAGCTGAGGCTGTTACATCTGGTTTCGCCCCAAGGATGCTCCGAGCAGCAAGCCTGCAAGCTGGGACAGAGCAAAGCACACCCTCCCAGGGCATCTCAACATAGTCCCCCACGGCTCCAGCCTCTCCCCATCACCCCCTTCCCAGTCAAGCCAGGACAAACAACTCCTTGCAATAACAGCGCAGCAGGATGGGAAGGAAGCAAGGCAGGAGCAATGCCGATGGGAGCAGCGATGTTTCCTTCCCTGGGAGGAGCCATCACGCCCGCCGAGGGCTGCCGGGGCTGCCGGCTTTGCCAGGCAGGTGGGGGGGATGCAGCAGGCAGCTTGTGGGGCTCCCCACAACCTCCTGCCACCCCAGCACGCAGCGGGACTCACTGCGGGAGGTGATGTACTCGGGGGCCTTGCCGGGGCCCAAGGGGAGGGCTTCCTCATAGTAATCCTCAGGCGGGGGAGTGGTGGGCAGTGGTGGAGCAGGGTCCACAGGAACCTATGGCAGAAACACCACCAGCATTAGCTAGGCAGCGGAGAGGATCATGAATCCCAGCAGCTACCACAGTGGCAAGGGACAGGAAGGGGTCCCAGCCCCGCTCACCACCACCTCCCCATGCGGGTGCAGAGCACACCTCGCAGGTGGGCATTCAGGGACTTACAGCTTTTGCTGTCTGGCTCCTTGCCAGCTCCAAGCCAACACCATCACTGGTGTCCCCCTCCTCCTCCTGCATGTCCTGGAGATCCCGCAGGTCACAGTCTGCTCAGGGGTAAGCGGAGAGGGTGAAGGGAGTGGGAAACTCCAGAGCTGGCCTCCCCAGCCATGCCCTCCAGGGACACCCAAGGCAAGCGCCCATGGCCCTTCACTGGGAAGGTGCTGGGAGATGGGCACCGCTGGTAAATGCAGCTGGGCCAGAGTGTCTGTGGACCCCCTATGGCCAGTCCCCAAGCAGCTTCAGGGGAGTGGCAGCAAGCACCTGGGGTGATGGCGCCCACCCTGGACACAAGGATGCAGCTTTCACCCTCCCTCCCCAGGGCGCCCCAAAAGCTCCCACTGTCAGCAGGCACCCAGAGTCCAGCATGGCACCCACCCAGTGGGACCCCTGGGTCTCACTCCAGGTTGGCCACACATACCGAACTCCTCAAAGAGAGACTCCACGAAGCTGGTGCCATTGCTCAGGGATGCTGTGTTGACGTACATGTAGTCCACATCCTTCCCTGAGAGAGAGGGGGATGCTTTCAGCCCGAGGGTGGGCAGCGTGGCTGGGGTGAGCACCGGCACCCCCTCTCCCTGCAAACACCAACCCAAGGACACAGGCTAGCCTACCCCACCGTGCCACGGGGCACTCCTCTGGAGCAGGTACCCAGGGAGTGGAGGAGACCCCAGGGATGCTGCTGCCCCCTCCCCAGGGAGGGCAGGGAAGTGGGAAGCCTGGGAAGCCCCAGGTGCACAGCCCTCCTGCCCTTCCCACGGAAACCCCTGCACTCAGCAGAAACCAATGGCAGGAAGACCTCTGTGAAGCGGCATTTCCGCAGGGAGCAACCCCCCCACAGTCATGGCAGGGCTAACGCCAGCCCCTGCACCCGGGGCGGGGAGAAGCTGGGAAGCGAGAGCGGGGAGCAAAGTGTCCCAAGGCGGCTGAGCAGGTGCTGGGCGCAGAGGCAGTGCATCCCTGCCCTGCAGATGGTTTTCCCTACCCTGCTGGGGTTTTGGCCCGGGGCAGCTGCTGGGGACACCCACTGCCCTTGGGGACAGCCACTGAGCACCGTGGGAGTGGGACACCGACCTGTGGGTGGCTGCAGCTTCTGCAGGATGGTGGAGACAGCCAGCTTCTTCTCCTGCGTGGTGGTACTCAGGTACTCATGGTCCAGCAGCTTGAGCAAGACGCTGAGCTCTGGCAGGAGCTGGTCTAGCACTGGGGGAAGCAGGGAAAAGCCCATCAGCCAGTGTGGTGTCGGGGTGCTGGGGTTGAGACAAGGCAGAAGGGGCTGGAATGTGTGTAAGACCCCAGGATGGGAGTCTTTCTTAGCTGGTGTAGCAAAGCTCAGGCAGTGTTTGCTAAGCACACATGTGTTCCTTCCATGCACAAGTTCTTCCACCTGCACGCAGATGCTGGGATGCAGCCTGCTGAGCCCGTGAATGGAAACACCAGCTCTGCAGGGCTACTGGACCACTATCAAAGGGCTCAGTACATGTATTTTTCCACACAGATAAAATTACACCTCTGTCTGCCCAACAGCATATTGTTGCTGCTGCTGCCCTCTCACTGTGACGGGCACTGGGTGGTGGCAGAGAGAAGGAAGGAAGGAAGGAAGGAAGAAAGGAAAGGAAACCCACATGCCATTTCCAGAGCCACCTGGCAATGCCTCCCAGGGAGATGTGCTCCCACCCCTTGCCTGCTGGGGGACATTCATATTCCGCTGCTGTGCTCAGACCACCCATGGCCTCCCAGCCCAGTGCCACCTCCACAGGGTCCCCATACACAGGCTAGAGCCTTCCTCGCCACACTCACCACCAGCAGCTCCTTTGCCCTGCTGTCACTCCTCCCCGTATCATCCCAGCTCATCCACACTGCTCCAAGGCCACCCCCCACTCTTCCCTCTAGGCATGGAGTCACTGCCCCAAGGGACAGTCCCTGCCCCACACAGGTGGCTTGAAAGGTGCCAGGGGAGGGGGCAGAGACTGCAGCACAGGAGGGGCTCTCCCCAGCTGGCTCTGTGTTAGCTCAGCCTTAGTCCAACACCCAGAGCCCCAGAAGCGGCCAAGAAGGTCAGAGCAGCTGAAGTCCTGGCAAAGAGGAACTGCACCAGAAGCCACTGCTTATCCGCTTTCCCATCGCTCTGCCAGATCACAGCACCTGCCAGCTCCTGGGCTGCCACTGCACCTGAACACAGCATCAGCCCGGCAGACAGAACCAGGCAGGAGAGATGGGGAGAGCCCAGCAAAAGAGAATTAATCACAAATCACCATTACAGGCACAACACATAAAAGTGTGGGTCTTCTCTTTGATGTGGTGATTCATGGGCTAGTTTTTACGAAGCAAAAGCACACTGCAGCTGTGGGGTTACCTGTGCAGCAAGGCTCCAGAAAACACTTAGGTGCTTGCATATCAGAGCAGGGCTATAAAAAAATTCATCACTGAAAGCAGCATTTATGGTGCTGGCAGCAGCTGACCAACAGCTTTGGGAAAACGTGTTGGCCAGGGATGGGAAGGATGAGGAGGACTTGAACAAGGGGAGCTCTGGACTTCAAATCTCTCATGAGCTCCCACACTCCCAATTCTGCACATGCACTGACATCCTCATCCCAGGTCTATTCCCATACCTTATCTCCTCCAGGCAGGATAAGACAGAACTGAGCTGGATCCAAAGCCAAATTCCTGTTTTACCTGGGACCACACCCCTCCCCAGCTCCGCTGGCATCCAGGGTAGCTCCTGCAGGGTCCAGTGCCTGTGGGAGATGGCCTGCATTGGAGAGGCCAAGCTCGGAGACACCAGCAAACCTGCAGCTTTGGGAATACAGAGGGTGGAAAAAAAGAGCTGCTATTTCTTCCAGTGCAAGTGTGCGCAGGATCCCTTCTCTTGGCAGCAACTGAAAGTCATTGTGGCACAGCTGGGGCAGTGTGCAGCTGGCTTTGGGTCTCCAGGGACAGCAGGAAAG
Organism: Burhinus oedicnemus; assembly: GCA_008921705.1. NCBI lineage: Eukaryota > Metazoa > Chordata > Aves > Charadriiformes > Burhinidae > Burhinus > Burhinus oedicnemus. Next base: position 174,357 of record VFFE01000027.1, on the reverse strand, counting down.
TCCAGAGGTGACCACAGAGGCAGCTCAGATGTGCTGACTGATGGGCATGGTTTGCAAGGAGGGGAGAACATGTGCCCCAGCAGCACAGAGCATCAGAGACACCCTGCCTAGTATGTACCTGTCCCCACTGCTGCCCCTCTGGGCTCTGCCAGGGAAAGGGCCCTGGCAGAGCAGAGCTGGGCAGCAGCGAAGGCTGGCATGGAGCGTATTTCCCAGGGGAAGGGCAGGATGCTGTGCTGCTGGTGGGGTCCTTGTTACTCATGTCCTTTAATGAGCTTCCACTGGGCCCTGTCCAAATACCGCATCCACTCTGCCCAACACCCATCAAAAACTGGGCTGCTACAGGTTTGATACAGGATTTTGGGTGCCCGCCTTCCATCCCACAAGCTGCAGCCCGGAGCATGGAGTTGGAGTGAGTCCCCTGGGACCAGGCTGGCACTGCTGCCCAAAGCAGGGACAGCGCAGTAAAACCAAGTGCTGTTTCAAAGCTTTTTGGCTGAAGGGGAACCCAACGGGAGCACGTTGATGCGGATCAACACCGGGCCAAGAGGAGCCCCCGGCCAAGACGAGCCCCTGGGCAAGGAGACAGCATGCCCAGCCCCAAATCACTGCCTCCCCTGGACACAAGGCAGGATGCGGCTCACAAGCCTCTTCCTGCTGCCCTGGCCGATGGGCTTCTATCTCTGCAGACCTTCTGCTTCCTCCTCCCTCCCCAGCGCCAAGCTAAACAGCAGCCTCAGCCCTTTTGGAGGAGTTGTGGACCATGCACACACCCTACATCTGCCTCCCACAGCACACCGAAGCCGAGGCCATGGTGCTGACCAGCATCCCCATCCCCTGCCATGTGTAGGACATCTCCCATCACAGCCACCACCTCCTGTGTCAAGGCTTCGGACCAGCTGAGGGCAGGTTTCTATTAATAGTGTCAAAGCAGGCGGCGTGCGTGGCGAGGGAGGCGAGGAGACCCCCCTGCACAGGAGAAGCGAGAGCAGCCGATAAGGGAGGTTTGTTGCCCGGCATGGCAGGCGGGTGAGCTCATCAGCAACGCCCCGAGTGCCAGCTCTGAGCCAGGGCACACGAAGCACGGCACAGGGTGAGCACTGAAGGCGTCTTTGTTTTCCCCCAGCTGAGCTGTCCCCTCTGTCTCCCTTGTTAAACATCCTCCGAAATACAAGGGGGGTGTCAAGTCAAAGAGGCCTGTGATCCCAGGAGGGTGTGCATCCCACTGAGCCGAGCCTCTGCCTGGGGGAGCGGAGGAAGGGAAGGAATTAATTTCCTACACTTGTTATGCTCCCAGCCTAAATAAGGTTACTGGTGTGGCTGCAGGAAGCAAGGAAGATTGCTCCGGGGTTGGCTGTGTAGAGGGCAACGGGTACCGATGTGACCGACCCGACCTGGCGAGCAAGAACCAGCACGTTACTTCAGCAATAGCCATCAGGAGCAAGCATGGGCCCCGCACCAGCCTGCATTCGTGCCCACACCACAGCGGGCAGGGGACCGGGCTCATGTGCTGGGGTTGGAAGCATGGGTGCTGGTGTTGGTACACACCCCTGCCCTTGGGGGGCTCTGGCAACTGGAGCGTGAAACCATGGAGGCGGCAGCAGGACATCAAAGGGCTCCTGGGGGTAAGGCAGCACGACATCAGAGAAGCCACAAGCACTGAGCAGGTGACCCAGCTGAAAAGGGACCCTGCGTCCCCCACCCGCTGAGCCACCGCCTCGATCGTGGGACACCTCCAGCCTCGCGCCTGCCTCTGGTGCTGACAAATGGCTCCCACCTGCTGCTTTCTTCAGGGGTTTCTCATGCAACCGAAATCCTGTGGGATTGCACTGCTTCAGTGGCCTCAGGCTTTGGACGCAGACATCCCAGGACAGGGAGTGACGCCAGCCTCCTCTCCTGCAAACTCACTCCGCTCCACATTGGCAGCCTGATGGGGAGATGTCAGCGAGGTCTCTGAGCCTGGGAGGCCAGGAGCCTTGGCAGCAGATGGCTTTACCATTAGCTAACCCAGGCTGGATGGGCGGAGGGGACCCAGGGCAGCTCCGCCGGGACAGGGTGAGCCAGAGGACCAGCACCAGGACGCTGCTGCTGTTGCGGACAACAGCAGTGTTTCCTCTGCTGCTAAAGCCTGCCCTTAGAAGCAGCACCAAGCACGATGCTGGCAGAGGAGCTGCGTCCCCTCCAGCACCCCACCGCCTCTCTCCACCCTGCACCCAGGCCAGCTCTATTTTTAGACCCTGCAAGTGCTATCCCCCTCAGGGACCCGCTTCCACAGCACGGAGATAAGGGTCTGGGCGCAGCCTGCAGCTGCAAAGCCCATCTCCCCCTCCCTGGCCCCTGCTCTGTCACAGGAGCAACATTCAGGTCTTGCTCCAGCAACCTGCAGAGAGGAGGAAGAGGAGGAGGAGGAGGAAGAGGCTCTGGCCAAGCCAAAGCAGGAGTTTCCTGGTTTACAGACCCAGCTTTTGCAGGAGGAGACATAAGACAATGCGCATAGAGTTGTTACCCCAAGCAACGCTGATCTGCAGCCTGAAAGAGAGCCCCGGGGAGGGGAGATGCTGTTTCACAGCACCTTAAGGCTGCGAGGCTGCTGCAGTGGGGGGTGCACGGGGACCCCTGTCCTGCGGCCGCTGCTTTCCCGTCCTCCGCCTGCCCCCAGCCACGCTTCCTCCCGCGCCAGGTGAAGGATGGGGGTGAGGGGGGCCGGGGGAAATCGGATGCTGGGAGTAACGACCATTGTTTGTAGCTAAAATAAAAACCAAGCAAAAATAAATCCTTCCTGTTGGCGCAGGCAGGGCCCTGGGACACTGCCTGCCTGCGCAGGGCTGCTTAGAGTCGCCACCGGCAGTAAACAAACGTTTATAGCTCCTGGGATGCCATAAATAGGGGGGGTGTGGGCCAGGGAAGGGGACACAGCCGGGGGCTTCCCCGGCACCCAGGGACAGCGGTGGAGACGCCCCAGCCCCAGGAGGAGCCCTGCAGGGAGGCTGCCCACCCTGTGGGACAAAGAGACACAGCACCGCCGGAGCTGCTTGCGGCAAATAAACTGCTCTGCCCTCTCCACGGGCTGACGTTGAGCTGCCTGCAGGAGACACCCGGGCACTGGGATGTGCCTCCATACCTCGCTGCCTGCCCCAGCCTCCTCCTGCCCCAGCATGGTCTGTGGGCATCACTGGAGGGGCGATGCCTGAAGTGGGTGCTGACAGCCTCCTCCAGCCCCAGCGTGCTGCTTCCTACCCCGGTGGGGCCAGCTTTGCCCCACCGCTGCTCCTTGAGGAAGGCCATGCCTCTTGATCCCTTTGCTGAGCTCCTGGGGCCATTCCTGTTCCCATTCCCATTCCCAAGGAGGTTTCTTTCCGATGGGGAGGAGGCAGGCACGCAGCCGGTGAGGAAGTGCCTTGGCGGGGGCAGCGTGGTGCTCCCAGAATTGTTCCTTTGTGCAGAAGACAGGACGACAGACTGCTGCCTGCCTGCACCCTGCCTGCGGCCACCGCTCCTCCGGTGCAGGCAGGAGAAGCGCCTTGCCAAGCAGGCAGGAGAAGGGCAGCGCTCAGCCCCCAGGAGGCAACAGGGGCGAGCAGGGCATCCTTGCCAGCCAGGCTCAGCTTCCTGGCCAGCCATCACCCAGCTGGGTGTGGGGCAAACTGGGATGACTCGGACGGGCTGGCGGGGCCAGGAACTCCAGCCTGGAAAGTACCTCCTTCTCCCAGCGTGGCTGTCTGTACAGCTACGGAGCAATTTGGCGTTCTCCAGCCCAGAGGGTTTTTAGAGAAAAGCCAACCATTAATGATCACACTTGAGATCTGACAACATCCCGTAACAGTGGAAGATTTGCTAAGGGGCCACTCCATGCACATGAATCATCTCCTCCCTGGAAACAAGGGCCCCTTGAACGGGGCGGATGGGGGGAGTGCCTCTGACTCGGCATCCAACAATGTCAGCGGGAGCCTGAGTGCTTGGGGCTGGTTCCTGTGTGGCCAGGAGCCCCCCACCCTCCCCAGCTCTCCAACTGCCTCAGCCGGTGCCTATTCCTACCCCTCGCTGTGAGTAACCCCCTTGCCATTAGCTCCAGGACTCCAGCAGCTGTCCCTGCTCCCCCAGCAGCTCCCAGCTCAGGCACCACAGCATCCCCAAGTGGTGTGGAGCACAAGGTGAGCTCAAACCTTTTGACCCGTCCCCCAAACTTCCAACATCTCCCTGCTGCCCCCCCCCACCCCACGGCACACCCCGCACCCCACCAAGCCAGGCTGCAGCAGGAAGGACAGGGGTGCACATCTCCCGGGGATCTCATCATCATGACCTTACAGTAACTAATATCCTTAGCTGATAACCTTGAAAAATCAATCCCGGGAGATGAACGTGAAACCTGCTTGCTCAAGGGGGCAGATCCCCCGCCAGCTCTCCCTCCTGGTGCAGTTGTCTGCTGGCTTCTCAGAGCCCCTCTGCCCGGCTCCAGCCCTGGGAGAGGGGGACGCGAGCAACCGGAGAGGTTAAATAGCAAGAAGGCTGCCCTGGCTGTGTCTGCTGAGCCTCCTTCATCTTTTCTCCTTTCTGCTCCAGACACACACCCCAATGCTGACAGCAGCTCGGGGGGGGATTCCTTTCCTAGCACGGCCAGCTCAGCCGCTTTCAGCAGTGCTTGTGTGAAGGGTCCTGTGTCTGGCCCAGCACCTTTGCCAGCAGCAGCTCATCTACCCAGTATAAATAGCTCTGCAGAAAGCCTTATCGCATGGCCTTGCTCCCAGCTGCTCGCCCACCCTGGCTGACACTGGCCGAGCAGCAAGATCCACCTGGGGCAGAGCGGCAGAGCCGCCCTCTCAGCCAGGCTCTCCCCAAGCCCCCCTGCTTTAGCCCACTCCTCTGTGCCAAAGCAGTTTCTCGGAGTCCTTGCCACCCCCCAAAAAGCAGAGAAGAGCAAGGGGAGCAGTGCCACACACCCAGGGGCCGGTGCTCTGCCCAGTGTACCCAGCCAGTACCGAAAGCACAGGCACGAGGGAATTGGCCACAGGAGCAAGATCCCAAACACCCCCATCCCAATGCATTCTTTCTTGGAGGAGAAACAGTTTCACATCCTCCCCGCAGTCTTACACATGAAAACAGGAGTCCTGAAGTGTAATTACAGGCTGACAGAGCTTGTGCAGGGCAAAGATTATCACCCATGTTCACGCCCCTGCCAGGTCACACACTGCAGAAACCATGGCTCACTGCTGTGGGGCCAGTCAAACCTCTTCTCTGTGTAACTGGATTGAAGGAGAAACTGGAGAACACAGGGATCATGGTGGTTCCCTTCCCACCCAGCCCCGTGCCGGCAGCACACCCCTCGCAGCATGGCCCAGAGGGAGGGCTTCTGCCCCGCAGTGAAGCCCCAAGCTGGGTTGAGGCTCTCCTGGCAATTCCCACACTTCAGAGCATGGCTGTGGGTGAAAAATCTCCCCCTCAGTGGCAGCAGCCACACACCCAGAGCTGCAGCCTGTCCCCAGGGCTGCAGCACCCTCACCCTGCCTGCTCTGCTCGGCTCCCCAGTTCCCTTGGGCAGTGACTGACAGAGGGGTGTCACCTCCTCAGGGAGCCCCTAACGGAGCCACAGGGTGTCGGAGGGGCTGAGGCTCTCTGAACTGGCATCGCTGCTGGAAGGAACCCCTGGGGTAGCCCTTGTTGGGCTGCAGGATATGTCATTCCTTGCAGCAGCTTGCATCAAAGCAGAGCAGCTTCATGAGCCATGCAGGTAATAATTAACAGGCTGATCAGATCACCCACAAACATCTCCTGTGACCCAGGCAGATAACGACCCTCCAGTGCCCCATGCTGCAGCAGGAATCCTTCTCCAGGGGCTGCCGGGGCTGTTCCCCCTCCACTGACGGCTTAGCAGCCCTTTCTCCCTCCGCCTCCTGGAGAAGACTGTGGTGGTTTGCTTTAGCTCACCAAAAGCAAACTTTGTCCCTCTAACTCGAAGAGGCTGCAGCTTCCCCCACCCCAGAGGAGGAGGGTGGGGGGGTCTGGATCACCCTCTCTTACTGCTGAGCACTGCAAGAAGTCGAGCAAACAAAAGCACCCAGGTGAGATATTGCTGAGTGACCCTGCTCATGTCCACAGGCAAGGCACGGGCAGCCTGCCTCTGCCCCTGCCCCGGATCCCTGAAGCCCAGGGGGCTCCCAACCCCAGGCACAAGCTGTTTCCAGCCACAGCTCAGCCCAATCAATGCAATTAGCTCTGCGTGGACCAGATTCAGCGCTTCCAGGCGACATTTCAAAACTTGGTGCCAGCCTCAGCGGGCATGTGGTGGGACGCTCTGCCAGGCCAGCCTGGGAGCAGGGCACGGAGGCTGCTGGCTGGAGAGCACGTTTAAATAATGAATGAAAGAGAGAGGTTTGAGATGCCCTTTAAAGGAATAGTCAGGCAGGGGTGAGACCTGCTGAGTAATGTATAAAACACAAGCTTCAGGCAGAGGAGAGATGTTAGGATTAGTCAGAACCCAGAATAAACTGTATTTTCTCCAACCAAAATTTTGGTGTCAGCCTTTTCCAAACAAACTCCACAGTGCAGGGAGCAGCAGGTTGGCCTGTGCTCCCTTCTGACATCAGGAGAGGCCCTGGGACTGGTGCCACTGCCATTGCCCATGCCTGCGACAGGCAGAGCACCGGGAAGCCTCCCCAGGACGCACCTTCCTGCCTGCAGCTAGCTTGGAGCTGGGGGGACGTGACAGTCTCACCTCTCTGTAGCCCTTCATCTCCACCAAACCTCAGCCTCCAGGACAGCAGGAATTGCAGCTAATTGCAGGGACGGTGGTGGGAAACCTGCTGACTCAGGACTCCTGTGCCCAGGCAGGCATGGCTACATTACCACCCAGGGCCAGGTAGGTCCTCCAGCCCCCAGATCTCCAAAATGGACAACCCAGCCCCACTGATGGCTGTGGAAAGCTCTCTGCATCCCAAAAGGCTGCTCTCTGTGTCCCGTACATCCCCCTTCCCCAAAGCCAAGATACAAAACAACTCGGATGCAATACCCAACCTGCAGGAGCAAGACGCGGGGAGGCTGGCAGGGCTGATATGCGTTTCTAGGAGGGTCACACGAGGCAGTTGTGCCTGGACCCTTGGAAGCAGAGGAGAGTACGGGACCCTCACCTAGCAAGGTGTGGGCAGGGAGGGTGTGGGATTTGCAGGAAGGAGCTGGTGGCTTAGCCACGAGCCAGCTCCACTTTCCCAAATGCTTTCAGCCACATTGCACAATGCAGACCCCTCTTTTCAGAGGCGGTGGGAGGAGAAACCACAGACCACCTGTGGGAGAAATATCCCCACAGGGTCAGGGGGAGGGAGACAAGCACCCAGCACCCAGCCTCCTGCGTTAGCCGGTGTCTGTGGGCATCCCTGCCCGACCCCAGCAAAGCCCAGGTGCCCGGGGGGCTGGACTGGGCACAAGTCCTCCCTGTCTGGGCTGGGGGATTGGGACCTGCTCAGTGGCCACCCTAGTCCTGTGTCTGCAGGAGAGTGACATTCCCAGGGTGGTCAGGGCATGGCAGAGGGTCTCTGTGTTTGGGGGCCGGGGCCATGCTGCCCCAGAGGACCCTTGGAGGGAAGGATAAGCATATTTTCTCAGCTGAGAACAGCCCTTCCGTTTCCTTCCCTTGCCCAGCTCCGCCAGGAGCATCAGGTGCAGCAGCAAGGCCATCAGCAGACAGCATTTCCTACCCGCTTAACCCCTGCGAGGCAGGGGCAGAGAGGCAGGAAAGCCAGTTTATCCCAGCGGGAAAGCTGACGAGCCTGAGCACAGGGGAAGACGCAACTGCTCTGGTTATTGCCGATGGCTCCCTCAGTGCTGGGACTGGTTCACCGTATCTGCTTTTAATCCAGGACACAAAAGCCAGCTATCGAACCTGTTCCTACATAATTTCTATTCCTGGCTCTGTCCTTCACAACCTTGGTTTCCCAAAGTGCAAGATGACACTGGGACCACATGAAAATGGGAGGCTGAATCCACTGGACAAGGAGCCCAAAAGGGGCTGTTCCCCCATCACCAAGTTGGGTGGGTTTAATGTTCAAAAAAAGCTAGAGGACAACCAAAGCCATTCTTCAAGCTGCTCCTTACACATCTCCTGCTAATTGCCAGCGATCAGAGCATACCAGCATCTCCCAGAGCTCCCTCCTATCACTTCCAGGATCACATACACATGAAACCCACTTCAAAAAGAAAAAAAAGTATTCTGAGCATGGAAACCCCTTGCAGCAAAGATCTGTTTTCGTTCCAAACTGTTACGAAATGTCAGCGTTTTCCTTTGCCTGCCAAAAAGCCTGCCTTTGATGCGATGGGAAGCATATCAGGAGCAAAAAGGGGCTGCAGCAGCCGTGCCGTGGAGGGACCCTGGGGGAGGGAAGGCCAAAGAAGTTATTTTCGTCCTTCCCGACTGTGGAGGCTGCAGATCACCAGCACAGTGTCTGCAGAGGGACCTGAGCTCCCTGAACGCCACCGCTTTTAGCGCCGCAGGGTGATGAAAGGCAGGCTGTTGGTGGCTGCGCAGGTGCCCTCCCCGCGGGTGGCAGGACCTGCTCTATTCATCCTGCGGGTGCCCTGTCAGGGGGTGCCAGCCCCTTGTTTGCATGGCAGCGGGGCAGGGCTGGCAGAGACAATGCAGAGCTCCTCGGGAGGTTTCCAACCACAGTGTCCTACTGCTGCCCTGGAAGAGTGACACTTATTAGATATTTTGCAGGACTGACATCTGTGCCGTTAATTTTCACTGGAAGAAGGTTCCTTACATGCAGGAGGAGTTGTGTGTTCCTCAGGAAGAGCTTTAGCTGTGCCAGACTAGACAGTAGCTGGTGTAGGGAAGGGTTAAGGGGTTAGAACATGGGCCTGGGATGCCAGAAACCTCTTCAAGCCTCCACTCTGCTAAATCGTTATCTCCTGTCCCCAGCAAGTTATTTGGCTACTGAACCACAGGCAAACATTGGGTCAAGCCCAGTTTTCACTCCCTTTCCTCCTCTGAAAAGCCTTCCCACTGTTTGGGATGAGACAACTTCTTCAAAATCTTAAAGTTTTCCCGGGCTGGGATAAGAACTGCCCGCCAGCTGCAGTTGAAAGCATTTCAGGCACATTGTGGCTCAGCCCTGCTCCATAGCAAAGGGCGCGTCAGCCTTGCAGCTCAGCACATTTGCACCAGAAAACAGCATTTCCAGGTCAAGAGCAAGCACGGGAAAGAGGCAGGTTTTCCAGACAGTCCAGGCAGATAGGACAGTCCCCAGGGTCCCTGGCTGGAGGACACTACCCCCTCAGAAATCGGTAAGAGCACCAGCCCTCTCTTTCCCCTCTCCAGCAGCCCCTGCCACAGCAGGCACCTGCGACATGCAGGTCAGGGCAGGTCTGAGCCCCTCCGGCACAGTCAGGCTGGCTTCAGCAGGGATCCAGTACCTACAGCAAGACCCCTTGTCCCCGGTTAAGGGCAACGTTGCACACAGAGGGATATCAGAAGATACAGTAGGACAAATAACTCCAGTGCCTCCCTGTTCCGCTCAGCATCAGCATCCCTGGGGCTGTCCTCCCACCCCTCTTTGCCTGGCATGGTGGGGCCGGTGCAGCCCATGGTGGGCTCAGCCCCCTTCCCCACACACTTCCCGGCTATAAACAGGCGGTGGCCCCGGGCAGCTGAGTTTCCAGCGGAAGGAATGGCTGCAATGCGGGGGAGAGCTCTGCACTTGCCTGGCGCGCTAACAGCTGGCCCGATCTGTGTTTCGCACCCACTCCGCACCCCCTTCCACTGGGCTACATGCGCGGGGCGGGCGGGATTCCTGCCGCCAGCTTGCAGGCAGCAGGTCAGGAATGATCCAGGCTCCCTCCCACCAACCCCACGGCCTCCCCATTCCTGTGGGCGAGCTGGAGCCAAGTTTATCCCTGACACATCTCCGCCGGCTTTGCTGGATTTAGACCCCAGATAAGTTTGGTGCAGGACCCAAATTCTGGTGGCACAAAAGGTCAAGGAAGAGTTACTAATGAGGAGAAGCCATGTGTGAGCACAGCCCTACTAGAGCAAAGGCTCGTAGCACAGAGCACCTCCCAAATCATGCACACGTGCACTTCTCCATCAGCACAACCTGAAGCAACTCCGCCAACAGCCCACAGCACCGATTCCATGGGTTAGCTGCTGGTGGGAGCGCTAAGCCCTGCACCGCCTGCTGCCCAGCCTGCCGGGGGAGGCAGCAGGCTCAGCTGCAGCACGGAAAGCGATGAAGAAGCTGGTGGATCATAAAGCAAGAGCAAGTCAAGATACACATAGGGGCTGAGCGGAGCTCTAGGTAAAGAAAGAGGCTGCCAGAGAGCAGGCCTAGGCTGGGAATGGGGCACAGAGCTTCTACCCACCACCAGACCCAGCACCCCTTGCACTAGGGAAGAGACCTTGGCGAGACCCCCACACCTTCCCCCCATAAACCACAGCCCCCAGAGGGATCCAGTGGCTCTGGGCGATGAGCAGGAGGGTCTAGAGGAGGTTTACTTAGAAAAGAGCCATCCAGGTGCCAACAGCAATTCATTACAAGCACTCAAAGCAAAGCAGGCAGGCACTGCTGTCACTACCATAGAAGGCACCAGCGAGGGGGATAAAACAGCAGAGCAGCTCTCCCCCAGCAGGGCCAGCCCGCAAAGGGGCTGCACCATGCCCAGGACCATTTCTATGATGCTCCATGATGGTTTCCACAGCGTGCCGGACACCCCCTGCCCTCTCCTGCGGTGAGGTCCTAGGTTTGATTTTTGGGGCAGGCTGGGATGCAAACAGAGTGGCCTCCCCACCAGCTCGCACAGCAAGAGAATGGGGATGCCGAGACCCTCTGCTCTCCCCATTGGTGAGGTCCTCTGGGACCTTGAAGGACAGCTCTGTGTCGTTTGACAACACTCCCCTGCAGCAACAGCACCCTTCTTCAGAGCTCGCAAAGCCCTTCTGGCTGGCTAGCAGGCAGGGCGAGCTGCAGCCACAGGGGAAGGCTGTCCCTGTCACCGTCCCTGCCCCCTCCCAGGCTGCTGGGCACTGGCCCTTTTCTCTGAGCACCGACACCATGAGCTGCAGCCCAAGAGTCAAACTCCTCACAACTGTGTTTCCACAGCGGAAACACCACCCCATCCTTTTACATCGGAAAGGGGAACTCTTTGACCCGCGGGTCTTTCTGGTGCTGACCCAGAGCTGCAGACGCAGCACTGCCTGAACTGCCCTGGGATTTCAGCGTGGTCCCAGCCCGCAGAGCCAGAACGAAGCCCCTCACCCCCCTGTTATCACTTTTGACGGGTGCTTCTGTAGCACCTCTGAGGATCGGTCAAGGGCTAGGACCCCCGTGCTACACCATGTCACCACCTGCTCCTCCCCTGCAGCCCCAGGCCACTGTTCAGCAGCAGTAAGCAGCAGTCCCCCTGAAAGCTTCCCTCTGCTCCCCCAGGGACCTGCCAGCCCCAGCAGAAAGGCAGGACCTTCTCTGCAAAGTTGGCCCAAAGCCCTGGCAGGTTTATTCATATCCCAGATCAAAGCCTAACAGCTACGTGAGCCCGATGCCACAAGCTGCAGGCGGGAATCACACACATGTGGGAACACAGCCACTTCCCAGCAAGGTGGGGATCAGGCCCTCCATGGCTTTATGAGACCACCGGCATCTTTCCCAGCTAGGGAAGCTCTCTGGATCCGATCAGCTCCATCTGGAAACACCAGCCACCTCCCTTTCTATGACCATAATTTCCCCTAAGAAGTGCTTACACCCCACAGGCTTGCTTACAAGCTGCTGGCTTTTCACCCATCTGACCAGCAAAGGGAAACTGGTACCAGTTTGTCCCAACTAGCCCTGCCACAGGGCTGGTGGGGGGCAAAGGCATCCTGGAGGCAGGGTCCCACATCAATCCGGTAAGCTGCACCCGCTCGGTTGGGAAGGGATGAGCGACCCCCAGCCCCCCGGGACTGGGACGGGCATCCCCTCTCCCTGCCGTGCCGGGCGTGCGGAGCACGGCGGGGAGAAGGGATGCCCGTCCCGGTCCCGGTCCCAGTCCCGTCCTCGCCCTTACCGCTGAGACGGTCCATGGTCGCGGAGCCGCGGACAGCACCGGCCGCCCCGGGAGGCGCGGGCGGGCGAGTGTCACCGGTAGCAGCGGCCCGGCGGGGCCGGGTCTCGACTTCGGAGCGGCCAATCGCTTCGTCCGCCCCTCCCTCGGTGCACGGCAGCGCCGAGCACCGGCACGGCACGGCACGGCACCGAGAGACCTCCTGGAGGTGTCCTCGCCGGCAGCACGGGCGGAGAGTTTGTCCCCATCGCTGGTGACACCCCCACGTGCAGCCCTGCAGCACCCACCTCCCTCCACCCCCTTTGCACAACTGAGGGTGTCCCGGGGTTCCCCCCTCCCCGTGCATCTCCCCCAGGTGCTACCCTAAAGGGGCATGCATCCCTCCCACTGCCGGTGCTGCTCTACACTGGGTGTGTGTCTCCCCCAGGTGATAACCCACACCGGACATGCATCTCCCCCAGATGCTGCTCCATGCCGGGCATCGAGCATGCCCAGCAGCGTCAGCACCTGGAGATCCCCAGGAGGGTGGGGAGCAGGTGGGGAGCAGGATCATGGAGGGTGGGGGTCTGGAGCAGGCCACCTCCACCTGCCCGCTGCTTGCCCGCGGGGGTTGTTGGGTTGGGCAACTTTGGTTTGGGCAAAGATCCAGAACCCCCACCCAACGGCACATCCACTGAGCAAGCACAGTGCCCCCATACCCCCCTGCCCCCCCAATCCCTTCATATCTGCTCTCTACTGGTGTCCCTCATGCCCAGCCTCTGCCTGGTCATGGTGCTCATGCCACCATCACTGTCCTTCCCCGACAAGAACCTCAGGGGAGACCTGGGCTCGGGAGACTTGTGGGGTGTGCGAGGGAGTGTCCTGTGTGTGGAAAATGTGTAGCACAGGGACCGCACAGGGACCGTGACTCCTGACACTCCCAGGACAATTTCTCATGGCCTCAGCACTGCAGCTGAGCCCTCTTCTGGGGACAGCAGGCTGTGACAGAAACGTGATTCAGTTTCACACGTACCCAGTTATCACTTGGGAAAGCCATAATTGAAATATTAGACGTGCATTAGGAACTAGCCTCCAGGGCTTCCCCATTTGGGGCGCTCTGAGCCCAGGACAGTACGGAGGCAGTGTCCCCTCTCGCACTGCCCAGTGCCCAGCTGGGAGCCAGCCCTGTCCCGCTCTCCCCAGGCAGCTCCTGCCCGGACACTGCTCCCTGCCTGGCCAGTGTTCGCTGGATCGAGCCCCATTTTCTCTCGTAATACCGGGTCATCTCCGGGGCTGTGGTCAGGGCACAGGGCGCTTGCAGGCCAGAGCCACCAACGCCACCGCCCCCCAGGCTCCGGCTGCTTTGTGGCTGGGACTTGCAAAGCAGCCAAGTGAGAGTGTGGGCTCAGGCAGTGATGACTTCCAGGCCAGGCGCTAACGCCCTCGCCGCTGCTCGCCAGGGTGCAACGGGTGTTCGCTGCACACCCTGGGGCGACGGGAGCCCGCAAGGGTCCCACGGGGTGTCTGCTGACCCCAAATGGCGTGGGCTGGAGAGGCTTCCTTGGCTCCGAGAGATAGCAATGAGGCCTGCCTCAGTTTCCCCATCTTTGCCATGCAGGTGGTTGTGGGGAACAGTTAGTTACTGTCCATAAAATGCTTTGAAAATAAAAAGACTCCTACTGTTGTGTTATAATTATTAATAATATCCTCCAGGCTTTATTACTGAAACTGCTGCTGGAGATGGAAGTTTCTTATAGCCACAAATGGTTGAGCTTGATTTAGGGAGCTGTAGTTTATATGGGTGAAATGATTATAAACACAATTGGTTTATTTACTGCTGCACTAAAGCAGATGGGAGCAATTACCAGTGCAATATTGCCATCTCCACCGCAGGTCCCGGCCCCTTCCACACCAGTGTAAAGCTCCCAGAGCTGGGGCTGCTGCTGGGAGATCTCCGGCCCCCAGCACCCTGGCAAACCCCTGCAAGGGGCCCTGCGAGTCTCTCCTGCCTCACGTAGAACACGGTGCTGGCCTTTTGGGCAACAAGCTGGGCAGGCTCAGCACCCAACAGTGGTGGTGCTGATGGCAGGGAGAGCATTTGATCCACCTGATGGCAGACACCAGGACAGGAGGGTTTCAAAGACCCCCAGAACAGGCAGAAGCAGAGCTGGCCTGTGGCACAGTGAAGATAAGACCTTCACTGTCCCCTCAGTGGTACCCTGCTGACCCAGCTCTTGCAGAGGTGCCCCATGGCTTGCTGGCCTGTTTAGGACTGCTCAGTCCTGCAGTATGCCTGAAAATTGTGCCAAACAAGCAGATAGGAAACCAGAACACCACAGATGAGGCCAGGAAAGATGCTTGTGAGGAAATAACCCAATTAGTTTAAAAAAAAAAATATGCAAAAGCAAAAAAAAAAAAGAAAATCCCAATAGTTTGCAGTGGAGTGAATGCTGAATGTCCTTGGTAATGGCCTTAATTCCTGGAGGTTGCAGAGGGAGTCATCTGTGGCATAGACATCAGCAATGGGGTAATTTAGGAAAACCCTCACAAAAAGGCCCAGCAGTTAGCAGGACTGGCACCCCCTGCCCCAGCCTTGCCCCCAACTCCCAGCTGGACTGCTCCCACCACTGCTCTGTGGGTGCCAAGACCCCGGAGCAGCTCACACCACCTCTGCTATGGCCCAGGACTGGGGAGCACCGCAGCTTGTCCGCTCTCAGGGCTTGCTGGGCCCGGACAAACCTGAAGAGCAGCAAGAAACTGCACAAGGGAGGAGGCGGCTTTGGCTGTTTTCATTTAAGAAGGGCTTGGTTTTGGGACAGCCTGGAAGCCACCATTCTGGCACTTCAGCAGGAGAAACTGGCTCTGTAGCAATACCAGGTTTGCAGGGAAAGCCAACAGCTCAGGATGCATCAGGGCTCAGGCTGGCACCTTGACCTGTGGGGCTGCACCCTGCTCCCCGTGGGGTGCCCACCACTGCTCCTCCTTGTCCCCCTGGCCCCAGCTCTGTATTCCTGATCCTGAGGGCATTTCTGCCCCCAGTGCATGGCCATGTTAAAGGCTGGGAGACCAATAAGGAGCCCATGGTGGGATCTCTTTTTCCTGCAAATGTACCCAGGACGTTTTCCAGCCTGTAAGTAAATACACAGACCGTTTGAGCAGAGGGGGATAAGACTCCCACCCGTGGGGGCTGTGGCTGCAGCAGGAAAATCCTCCCCGCTGTGTCTCTGGGGCGCAGCAGTGACAGACACCAAGTGCTTCGGGGCCCGTGTGGCTTTAGCCCCTGGGAGAACCCAAGGATCCATACAGAAACAGGGTTGGAAAAGAAAAGGAAACAAAGAGCATAAAATGATCTGCGAGACTCCAATTCACTCTCAGGGGTGCAGAGGGCGCCTCTGCTACATACAGCACCGAGAATCATACAGAGCTGCAATATAGAGATCTTTCTATGTATATATTTATAGGTATGTATATATTTATAGTGCACTGCATTTAAAACAGCCGGGCCTGCTTCTTCAGCTCGTTCCTCTTCCACAGGGCCAGGCGGTCGAACTCGGCGATGGTCATACCAAAGATCTGGTAAAACTCCTCCTGGGAGAGATGGCGCTGGGAAGAGAGGGGATGCTGGGCCAGGGCTGGGGACCGTAGCCACCACTCAGGGCCAACAGCCACCACGCGGGCCATATGGCTGCAGCAGAGGGGAAGGGCATGCGAGGGGGTCTGGTGGGATGCCCTGCCCAGCTGGGTGCGATGGGGTGCTGCAACTCCCAGCAATGCTCACCCGGGATGGGGGGAGCACCTGGCTTCCTCCTTCTCCTGCCAAATGCACTCGTGCCATGGGCATGGGGAACAGCTCTACCTAGCCAGCAGAGCAGCAGGACCACCGTGACAGTGTGCTGCCATGTGTGTGCTGCTGGGGAGCCACAGAGATGCTCCTCACACGTCCATAAGCCCTTCACAGCCCCACACTGCCTGCTGGCGCTAAGGGGACAGTGTGTGGGACAGGGTTCCTCTGAGCCCCAGGGAGATTGTCCCTGGTGGTAAAGGTTCTCCTCACCTCTAACCGAGTCCTGTCCACATCTTTGGGCAGCTGGTTCCTCCCCCTCGTCTTCACCAGAAGGAGCTCATAGGGGTATATCTGCATGGGGACAGGAAGACCATGGGGTAGCTCCGGAGCAAGAAGACGACAGTTAGGGCACACGTGGGAATGAGGCTGTGGGAGCCACCAGGGCAAAGCCTTCCCCCGCCATGTTTAGCAGGTTTTGGGTGGCACAGCTGCTTCCAGGGCTTGGACAGGACAAGACAGAGGGGGTATTTGCTCTCAGGGTGACCCTAATCCACCTTAAGTCACCTTGGTGCCTGTGGAATAGCCTGCTCACTCTGCAGACCCAGGAGTGACCCAGGGACAAGTGTGAGTAGGGAACTATCAGCACAACCACTCTTCTCTGTTTCTCACCCAGGAGACACTTCTGCTTCACTAAGTGCTTGGGACCCTGGCAGGAGGGGAAAGACTCTGGTCCGAGCCCCGCAGTACCAGGACGGGGATGTCAGGTGGGGGATGGAGGGGGATGAAAGTAGGGTATTGCGGGCAGAGGGCAAAGCTTCCTCCTGAATGGCCTGGGGACACATGGACATGTCTCTGGGACTCCCTCTGGGTGATACTCACACCTCTGGCCAGCACCCACTTGGATTGGGAGCATCTTACCTTGTACTCTGTGGGGAGAGAGAAAAGACAAGAGAGACATGAGCCATGCTGACCTCTCTGCTGCCACGATCCTCCCCCTGGGGCTGCAGGAACCCCTGTTTGTCTCCTCCCTTCTCCCTCCAGCCTGAACCTCATTTTCCAGAGCTGCCTGTGGTGGGGTAGGCAGCCCCATGGCATCTGGCTCCATGCCTACAGGGTCCCCTGCCCATGCTGCTCCCCAGCCCCGCAGCGCCTTACCTCGCATCCCCCAGTTGACGGCGTTCGTGCTGTCGTAGTGGAAAAGCTCAGCACTGGGAGGCTGCAGGTGGGATACACGGAGGGAGGAGTAAGAGGCGGTCCCCTCCAGACACTCAGCACAGCACCTCCCATGTCCCCAGCGGGGAAGGGACCCACCCACCCCAAAGCAGGACCCACTCCGCACACCTGGCAGTGGGGAAACTGAGGCACAAGGAGGTGAAGTGACAAGCCCAGGTCATACAGAGGCAGGATCAGGTCTCCCGACCCTCATCAATCACTGCCCCAGGGTATAAGGCAAAGCTCTTATGCTGGGAAGCAACACCAGCGTCCCTCTGAAATGTGCCCTGCAGGATGTTCAGGGCAGGCACATCTCTCCTGCAGTGCCTGGACAGGGCACTTTGGTCCCCAATAAGGGTAATTTTGGATTGGCACAGACCAGGAGTGACAGCAGGGGTGCAGAGAAGTGGGGAGCAGGACACCCTAGTCCTGAAAGGCGAGCACTGGGGGCTTTTGAGGAGTCTGGGGAGAATGATGAAGAGTGCAGATATGGCTGGGAATGGCAGAGTGCAGGCAGGAGGCACTTACCCTATGCAGCCCATTCCTCCTGTAGGCAGGGAGGGAGGCCGACTTAGAAATGAGGGGATCTGCAAAGAAGCCACCAAGGTGCATAAGGGAAAATGCAGGGGTGAGCCCCACACCTGGGCCAACCTACCCCTGTGCTCCCACATCCCTACCCAGCTCCAAATTCACCCGGCTCTGTCTCCTTCCAGCTCCAACTCATTTTCAGCCTGGCTTCCTCCCACGCTGAAATCCGTCTCTCCAAAATCCCTTTCCCGTGGCAGCCCTCCTGCCTCACCCTTCAGCTCAACACAATCTCCTCTCAGTTTCTCTGACCCGTCTTCTCCTGGCACTGCCACCAGCTCTGCCCTGGTTCAGCTCCACCCTCGCCCAGCCTTTCAAGGGCTCCTTCTTCTCTCCCCTTCTTCCCCCCGTGGTCCCAGCATCTCCTCCAGCTCAGGCTCTGGACTTCATAGCCATGGGGGACTGGCCGCAGATGGCTGTGGGCTCACACACTCACCACTGTCGGCCAGGTAGTGCGTCCGGGGAGCTGCAAGGAGAGCAGAGCTGAGTGTCAGGGAGGACCAAGCACCCTGCGCCACGCACAGCTGCCCAGCTGCCAACCCCACGGGTCCTCCTTGGGGCTCCCAGGAGCCCAGTGGCTGCGGGGCTCCCTGAGCATCCCCAAAGAACCCCAGCTCCGTGAGGGCTGACATGCCATCAGGGAGGAAAGCATGGAACGGGCAGAGGCATCTGTGCTGCCAGGCTCCCCAACGCCCCTGGGACCCCCTGCAGCCCTGAGGGGAGAGGGGCTGGGTGCCCTGGGTGCTGTATAGCGACAGCACTGCAAGTACGGACATCAACCCTGGGGTCAGCCAGCAGGTCTGAGGCGCCAAGAGGTGCCAGACATGCGGTTAATAAGGAGGTACACATGCAGCAAGCCTAAAACGGGTCAGAGGAAAACCAGTGGGGCTGTGCTGTGAGATTTCCAAGGGACCCTTCGATCACCCAGTGAGGCACTTCACCAGGCTTCCCAGAGAGATGGCAAACACCTGCCAGGCAATAATGCTCCATCCCAGCCGGGGCACAGGGAATGGATGGAGTCCTCCAGAGAGGAAAAGAACCTCCCAAGTCCAGCTGTGGTGCCCAGCACGTCTCCCACCACTCCTTCCCAGTCCCCTGTTCTTCCCTCTCCACCCCGGCAAACTTCCCACAGGGGCTGGGGCCACGGACAAGGTTGTCCTTACAGCCATTGAGGGAGCCCTCGTAGCCAGCCGTGTGCAGGGCTTCTCTGCTGCTGGCCGAGCTGCGCGGGGGCGTCCAGGGGTCTGCGTAGGAGTTGGACCGAGCCTTCATCTCCTCCCTTAGGATCAGCCTGCCAATGCCGCTCTGGATCTGGGCAGGGAGGGAAAGCCCCGTCGCACCCCTCCTTTCCCTGCCCAGCCCTCCCTGACTGCTGGCACATCGTGGCAAGGCACGACACCTCCCGGCATCTCCCGTCTGCTCCCTTGTCCCTGAGAACAAGATGCTGGGGTGCCTCCGCAAGGGGGTGCACTCCCCCTCCTTAAGGGGGTGGCCAAGGGGGGAGAGATGGCAGAGGGCAGCAGGGATGGTGGTGGCCCCTTCTTGGGTGGCAGAGCTGGGCTGAGCCTTCTCCCCAAAGCCAGCTGCCATAGGGGCACCTTGCTGCTGGCTCTCCCCTGCCAGGCTGTGGGCAGGGAGATGACTCACCTTGTGCATGCTGCGGTCATACCCGTCCTCCTCACCTCCCGACGAGAACCTCCGGGCCCGGGGGGCTGCAAGGAGACATGTCAGGGGGGTCAGATGGAGATGAAAGTGGAGGCAGGTAGGGAGGAGACAGTCCCCACCTGCATGGGGACAGTGGAGTCCCAAGAGCTGCTAGGATTTTGGGGTCACTTTGGCAGGTATCTTGGCCCAACCCGACCTTTGGGTCCAGACCCAACTCAGGGTGGGGTTCCGTCCCAGGGAATTGCTGTGTTTGGGGACAGGAATGGGTTTCCCTTTCCCCCAGCCCAATGGGGGGCTGTTACCTTTGGGGGAGCCTTGGAAGGACCAGTACTCCGACTCGGAGTGGTAGTACGGGTCTGGGGAGTAGGCAGGGCTGTACTTGGATGACTGTGCGATGTCTTCACTGGTTTTGCTTTTTGTGGCTGCAGGAAGGTTGTCTGCAAAAGGAGCAGACAGAGCTGTAACGAAGACCCTGAGTCCCACTGGCAGGACTTACAAAGATCAACCCTGGGATGAATGCAAATCCTCTTCCCTCCCCTCTCCCCAGTGGCTACCAGCAATTTATGTCCAGGACAGCAGGGAGCAGAGCTGCAAATAACCCATTTTGAAACTGCTGACACCTCCTGCAGACAAGGGTGCAGAGGCAGACAGTGTGGGCAGGGACAAGCAGAGGGGCCATCACTGATGTGGCTGGGAAGGGACCCAAATAGCTCATAGCCCACAGCACCACGACAAGCTCTGGCTCCTGCACAGTGCTCACCCTAGCCCCAGTGCCACTGACCTCCCCGTGCCCCTGTGCCCAAGGCTGTCCCGTCACCCGCAGGGCTATAACCACACAGGCAGGAAGGGATGGAGGAAGGCTCAGTTCTGGCAGGGAAAGGGGTCATGGTGGGTTACTGCCAGGGGAAGGCGGCAGTGGGCTGTGCAGTGGGGGGGGAGCAGAGGGGTGACCCCAGCAGCTCCGGCTCTGGCAGGGGCTCAGTCCCCCATGGCAGGGCCACACACAGAGCTCTGTGCAGGCTGGGGACTGAGCCTCGGCGGCACATGTGAGAAACCCAAGGGTGAGCCCTGCTCCTTCCCCCCCGAGGCCAGGAGACTCACAGGGGAAGGAGCACCAAGGACAGGCTGTGTGGCAGAGCCATCCCACCACCCCAAGCAGACGCAGGGGACCCTGCCAACGGCAGCTACTTACAGCAGTGGGTGCAGCCAGCAGCAGAGCGGTGGGAAGGGAGAGCCCAGGGACAGAGAGGAGACACAAGTTACTGTTCGGGGGGAGCTGCTGTCCCTCTACACGCAGAAGCAAGCAGGGAGAGCGCAAGCCAGACCCGCTGAGGGACACCAAACATGCCTATGCCTCCTCCCCACCCCTCAACAATCCCCAGGCCTGTTTCACCCTGGACCATCCATCCAGGATAAGCTGTGATTTTTCTCCAGGGCTCCATGTGAAACTGCAAATTACCTTCTTCATCCCTTTCCTGAGGCTGCTCTGGCTCCTGGCATCAGCAAGCAGCGACCACCCTTGTCCCCTCTGCCACCCCTCCACGGCCTCGCTCCCGCTCCTACAGCTATTCTTGTCCCCAGCGCCACTGACAGCCTTCGCCTCCATCCCTCACAACAGGGATGTGGTCCAAAGCTGCGTTTTTCTCACACTGAACCCTGCACTCTGCTGCCTGGAGGGGAAGCAGGAGCATCAGCCCACCAAAGCCCAGCACCCCAACATCTCGCCTTGATGCCCGCTCCCATCTCCCACCCTGCCCCTAAACGTGACTCAGCCAGACCAAGCCCCACACTGGTACCCTGCCCTGCCTTCCCCGCGGAGCGGCGCCCGGTGCGCAGCGGGCAGACTGTACCGTGTCGCTTATAGATGGGGGGTTTCCGGTAGATGTTACTCTCGCCGGCAGCTGGTGGCAGAAGAAAGAAGGAAAGGGAAGAAAGAAGGAAAGGAAGGAGGAAGGGGAGGTCAGTGTGGGCGTGCTGAGAGTGGTCAGGACAGAGGTCCTGCAGGAGATGCTATCCCCACACCACGTTTCCATCACACAACCACCTCTGGGTCCACACGTCCCATGGGAGCACAGCACCGGGCCAGGGCCAGGCGGGCTCCAGGATGGGCAGCAGCAGCGCGGTCCCAGGGCTGCCCTTGGGCAGCGGTGCACACAGAGGACATGCAGTGAGTGCCCCAGCGTCAGCATGCACCGTGGGGCAGCGGGTGCTCCCAGCCCCAGGAGGGAGCAGCACACCCAGGAACCACCGGCCACCCCTGCCAGCCGGCAGCAATGCACCACGACTTGCGCTGGTGCAGTTTCTTGGGATGCCAGTGCAGAAGAACCACCTGCAATCTACCTGGGGTGAAACAACATCAGCCAAAGCCTCTTTCCATAGCAGAGAGAGAAAAGAGCGAGCTGGGAGGGAAAGCGAGCTGGAGCCTGGTGCTGAGAGCTACAGCCCCCGCACAGGGGCCAGGCAGCGGAGCTGGCGGAGCAGGGAGGGGGCCATCCATAAACCACTGACCGTCAGCGGGAGGGCAGGGCAGGCAGCGGGGCCGAACCCTGGCAGGGATGGGACGGGAGCAGGGGACCATGGTGGGGAACCTCTGGGTGTCCTCATGGTGCTGTCCCAGGGCACCAGCTATACATTAGGGAGGGTTCCACGCTTTGAAGGAGGACAAGGGCAGTGGGAGGTGCCTACAGCTGAGCAAGGTGGTCTGGGGCTCTGGCCCCCCTGAGCATGCTGAAGGATGGATGGGCAGCTCTGCCTGCTTCCCTCCCCACTCTCCCCTTCTGCCCGCTCCATCCCCATCCCCGTGGGCTCTGCGTGGCTGGGAGTGGGTGGTGGCCCTTACCTGGTGGCCCCCTGCAATCCCTGCAGAAGGGGAGCAGGCATCTGGCAAGCCCAGAAGACTCTGGGGGGAGGGAGCAGCGGGCCCTAGGGGGAGTATAAAATAGTCATCTGTAGCAGATGGGTGTGGAAAGGCCTCCGGCAGACACGCTTCGGTTCGTGATCCTGGGGGGGGAGGAAAAGGAGGGGGCAGGCTCTCTGCAGGGGACTTGTCTTCGTGTGGGGGGTGGCGGAAGGTCAGGGAAGAGGAAGAAGAGGGATGTTGCAGGGATCAAGCAGACTCTGGGCAGCTCTGGGACATCTGAGTGGTGATGGGGAGGGAGGAGGGTTCAAGCTGCAGGTCCTGTTTATGGATGGCCTTTACCAGGGGTAGATCCTGCTGCCAGCTGGCTCTAGGCAGGTGGCGGAGCTACGCATGCGACACAGGGAGGACGGCACATGCGGGCATGCCACAGACACGGCGCTTCCCCGGGGTCCGGGGTGCTCCAGAGCCTACCTGGGATGTGGAAATGCTTGGGTGCTTGGTATGAGGTTGGAGTAGAGGACCTCACATCTAACTGGCTATAGTAGGGGGAGCTGCGCCCGCTCTCGGTGCCTACGCGGTGCCGAGCAGAAGCAGCCATAAGTGACCGAGAGAGAGAACAAGAGGCAGAAGAAAACGGGTGTTAAATGCAGCGGTGTTAGAAGAGCAGGGGGTGACCCACATGGTGGGGGTGACGGGGACGTGCACCAGTCCGTGGTCTAGGATGGGGCGTGATGGAGCAGGGGGAGATTTCCTGCATCTCCAGAGGAAGGTGACATGCAGAGGAAATCCCATGTGCGGGTGCTGTTACAGGGCAGCAGACTGCCCCACGGCTGGTGAGAGAAAAGCCGAGCGTGCTGCAGAGGCAAATGGTTGACGGGCTCTTGGCGGTGCAGCGCAGGAGTAGCTTGGGGAATGTGGGACCTCCGGACTTACTGACCTCAGATTTTCCCAGTCGCTCCTCCCCAGCTCCGAAGGACAGGAGACATGGCACAGACACACTCTGCTTCCCCCCGACATGCTCCAGGGCGCACACACGTGTGTGTGTGCAAGGACCCCCCTTGCAGCACTGGCTGGGCACAAGCACTCTTGTGCAAGCCCCTCCCAGAGCTATCAAGCCAGCGGAGGGTTCTTCACTGGACCTGGGGATCACCTGCCTCCCCACCCCCATCCTTCATGAGCCCAGCTCAGATCTGAGCCAGGATAAAGTCCCCCTCAGCCTCTCCTCGCTGCTCGCAAGACGAGAGTCAGGGAAACTGGAGGATACACATAGCAGAGTTGGTCACTGCCCCACAGCTCCTGTTGCTGTCAGACCCTCATGGACCCTCCAGGCCCACTGCCTGCTTGCCAGAGGAGGGACCACCGAGGTCCCCTGGGAGCAGCAGGGGACAGTTTGATGATCTCTGCTCCACCTGGGGGGGTCTGATCTTAGCCCAGCCTGGGGTTGCAGTTGAAATCCTCACCTGAGCGGTAGAAATGGTGGGGGGACCTTGGGATGGTGGGGGACATGCCCTGGCGGCTATAGGTGGGGGAGTCGATGTAGCCAGGGCTGGAGGCTCGCCTCTGCCGGGTGTCAAAGCTCTCATAGATGTCCTGGGGACCAGCAAACATGCAGAGAGAAGCAGGGTTAGAGCTGGTGGGATGAGGGACAAGGCAGGTCAGTGCCTTGCCAGCCCTGCAGGAGGTGTCCCATGGCTGGGCATCCCTGTGCTTGTGGCAGCCCGTGAGGGTGCAGGCTCTGCAGTGTGACAGGCCAGGCAGCCTGTGTGCCCTCCATGGCTGGAGGGGGTCCCCAGGCTGCTCTGCCTGCCCACCACCAAAGCGCAGGCAGTGAAGCCCAGGGTTTGGGACCAGGCAACGGTGTCCAGCCAGAGGATTTCACCCCCTTGCCTGGAGATCGACCCTTTGCCCTGAGCTTGTTCCCAATTTCCAGTGTCCCTCTCCACGGGGCAGAAGCTGCACCCCAGGTCCACTCTGCCAGGGAGGGCTGCACGCCGCTCTCCCCCGGGGCCTGAAGGACAGAACCCCCCCAGATGGTTCCTCCATCTCCCCCCACCTCGGGACAGGCAGATATTCAGCAGAGCCCCAGTGGTCACTGGGCAGAGGGACACTCTGCAGTGGCAGCAAGCGACAGACCCCTCGCTGCCCGCCGGGGGCATTACCTGTGAGTACGGGGAGAGGGTCCCCAGGGACTAGAGGCAGCAGGAGGCAAAGCAGGGAAGAGAGAGAGACAGCACACAGTTAAGGGGAGCAGTGACAGATCAAGGTCCCACAGTGGCTCATTTTCCCCATGTTACAGCCTCATCACAGCTGCCAGGCAGTGAGGGCAGCTGGTGGCACAGCCGGAGTGAAACCGTGGCAGGATGCCGGGCAGGGAGCCCCTGGCTGGAAGGGCAGCTGGTGTGAGGATGGCACCTCCTGAATTGGCAGCCTGCGCCCCTTCTTGGAGACCTTGGTGGAGCCCCTTAACGCATGCAGCTGCAAGGCAGGGAAGGTGGCTGCTGGCCCTACGGTGCTCCACAGCGGGCCATGGCCATGCCACCTGCACTGTCACTGGGTGCACTGGAGGAAGGCAGGCTCGTGAGAAACCTTGGGACTGGAAATGTAAGAGATGCTGCTGCTGGCCATTACAAAGTTCTCTTCCAGGACCACCTCAGGTTCCCCCATCTCTGTGAGCTGCTCATACCCTCTTCTTCCACAGACTTACTGAAATCATCCAGCAGCCCCAGCCTGGCTGGGGGAGCAGAGCAGAGCAGTCCCATGCCATGTGCTGCTTGGGCATCAGCTCATCACAGGCTTGCAAAAATGCACTGGCCCAGCTCCCTTCCCCTTGCTGTGGGGCCAGCACCCAACAGGGTGTTCCAGAGATGCCATGCCAGGGCTGGGTGGCCTGGGTCAGCCTTACTCCCCACTCCAGCTAAGGGGGAGCAGGCACCTTGTGTGTAGGACGATTGCCTGCCAGGGGCCAGGCTTTGGGCTGAGCCATTGGGCTGCACTGCCAGCCATCTGTCCCTCCACCCCGAAGGGATGAACGTGTGCTGCGTGCCCTCCTCCTCTCATGCTGCTGGCTGCGATGGGTGAACTCCCTGCCATGTCGCTCCAGAGGGTGACATCTCCTCCCTTGTAGCCCCATCTGTCCCTGCACATCGGGCTTGCAGCATGGTGTGGTGATCAGCTAAGGTTTACTTCTCTGCAGCAGCAGCATCACGGATTCCCTTCCAGCCCTCTTCCCAGTGACACAGAGCCTCTGTGAGAGGTCTTACCCCTGCTCCTGCCTCCCGCTGGAGTGCGCAAACCCACATGCAGTTTCCCCCATTGCCCCGAATCGGGGCCCAACTCCATGCACAACCCGGCACTGGGTGTATCAAGACTCAGTACCTCCCCATAGCTATATCTCTCCAGCGTCTCATCCGACGTATATCTGTGATAGGGCTCATAGGAAATGAGGTCAGGACGCTGCACTTCATAGATGGCTTTAATCTTGGGAAGAGCTGCCAGGTCTTTGTAATTAAGAATCTCATTATCCACTTTAGCCTAGGGAGAGGGAGAGACAGAGAGACGGAGAGGAAGAGGAGAGAAGGAAGGGGAGGCTGGAGCGCACAGTGCAGAGCTGGCACAGAGCAGACAGAGCCCACCGTCACGCCGGCAGCGGAAGAAGTAAGAGATGCCCAAGAGGCAGCAGCAGGAAGGGGCAGAGGAGCTGGGAGGGTGGGACTGTGCCCCTCTGAGTGCTCCCCATCTGTGCCAAAGGCAATGCCAGCACTGCGTGCTGCTGGGGCGAGGGGACACGGCTTGTCTGTGCTGTCCCCAAATGCTGGGCTCGTCCCTGGGGGACACCTCACACTGCAGAGCAGCACCAGGAACTGTTGCTCCCTTCCCTGGGGCCAGTGCATTTGTTCTGCCCGGCACGGACGAAAGGCAGAGCTGTACTTACGCAGATGACACGGTTCGGGGAGCCGATGCTGGAACCAGGGGGCGAGATGGAGGTTTCTGACGTCCTTCTATGCTGTGGAGGCAGAAAAGCAGAGGACAGGTGAGAGCACGGCAGGGAGGGACCCCTGAGCAGGCACAACACAAGCAAATTGTTGGTTGTGGGGCTGAATTTCACCCTAGGTCCAGTTCCTCTGCCCTTTCATCCACTTGCTGCTGGTGCCCATGGCTGCTGCAGGCTGCCCTGCTGTCCAGCTTTGCGTCCTGGCCTCTCTTGAGGCCAGATCCAGCATCAGGCGAGTGGCCCGGCAAGACCCAGCGGGCAGCTGTGCCAGTGGCCAGGCAGGCACAGAGAGAGAGCAACAGCTCAAGCAGTTGGTGAGGGGACTGCTGTGCCCCCTCCCTGACCACAGCGTGGGTTGGTGCCAGCCAGGAGGCAGGTCCCCACTAACAGCCTCTGCCATGGCCACCCGCCATCCTCTGGGCAGCAGGGACATTGCTCGTGCCAGCCTCAGGAAGCCAGCCTGGGCTTGGACACTGCCACAACAGTTCACCTCCAGCAGGGACTCAGGGACAACATCACCTGGGACATGCCACCGCTCGGAGATGCCCCTCACCCTACTGCCTACCTTTAGCTTCTTCTCTGCTCTGGCTGCCTGCTTGCAGATGGGGTGCCACACTTCAGAGCCTGCAACACAGCAAAGGGAAAGTGTTTCAGCTCCACACACAGCTCACCCCTGCTACTAGGGATCGTCCAGTTCCCCCTGCCATGGGGGAGTCCCGTCCTGTCCCTGCTGCCTCTAGCACCAAGCTGCAGCCCACGGTCCCCAGGGAGGACGTGTCAGTGCCCTCTGCAGCAGCAGCAGCTGCATTGAGCAACCAGTGTTATAGGAGTGCAGCCCCTGCGTGCTGGGGGGGTAGCTCCTGGGGGGGCCCTGCAGGGGCAGGATGTAGGAACTGGAGTCTCTCCATGGGGAGCAGAGCAGGAGGGAGGCAGTGAGCCCCGAGGATGCAGAGGGGGGTCATGGGTCCCACTGGTTTTCCTGGGCACCTTCTCCACTACAGTGCGGCCACAGGCAGGCGCCCCACTGGGAAGGCAGGGCAGTGGGGACAGCGCGTCTGTACTAAGAAATGAAACAGCTCCCAAGCACTGAGAGGTAGTGGCCACCACCACTAAACTGTGACAGCAAACCCGGGTGTGTTTCTGGCCCAGCCCAACCAGTGCTCAGCCAGGCAGCTCCTGCTGGTTAAACGTGGGGTAACACCGAACCCGGGGCACCCACAGCCCCTCGCACGCTTTCTGGGCTTGAAACACCAAAGCCACCGAGCTTTGCCCAGGCATGTCCTGGGATGGACGCTGAGCACACCCATCCTGCTGCCCACGACAGGGCCTTGCTGGGACCCTGGCACTCTCACTGCGCAATTCCCCCTTTGCCACTCACGGGATCAGTAGTGACTCAAGGTGACAGGCAAGCACAGGTTACTGAGAGAAAACAAACCCTCCCTCTGCGCTGGAAATAGTCCCTAAGGCAGCTCCAGGCAGGGATGAACTCCTTGCCAAACCCAAACCATTGCAAGCAAAAGCCTTACCCCTCTGGTGCTGCTTGCAGCGTAAACTGGATGGGGGGAGTTTGTGGTGGTGGGGAAGGGGTCCTGGACCACCTCCCCTGGGGCTGGGGAGAGCAGGGAGCCAGTCACCCTGCACCCATCCCAGCCTCTACTCGCTGGAGCGCGGGCCAGGGACACATCCAGGCGTGCCTGGCAGCAGTCCCCAACTGTGCAGGGAGACTCGTGGGGAGCAAAAAGCTACTGCTGAGGAACAAAGTCTCCTCCAGCTCAGTGGCAGAGCAGGTTTCATGGAGAGAAACAATTGCTGCACAGCCCAGGAAGAGTGCAGGGCCTGGGGAGCAGTGGAGAGGGGTCTCTGGCATTGCTGGTGGGCACAGGGTCTCTGCTGCACCGATCGCCACCTTTTGGCACTGATTGCCATGAGGACCCAAACCCCAAATGCCCCCAGAGCCAGCACACCTCTGCACAGCCACGCTGGTCCATGCCCCGATGCGGAGTCCCTCCCTCACAGCGGGATCCCTACCTGTGAGATACATCTCCTCTCCTTCTGTGAACATCTGGTGGCAGCGGACACATCTGGCACAGGTGGGGTGGTAGTGCTTCCCTCCTGCCTGCAAGGGAGAGCAGAGAAGAGGGGCCTCTGAGCAAAGCAGGACATAGTGACCTGCTCGCAGCCCCGGCATCACTTGCTGGTGGAGACAATGACAAGGTGAACAGGGAGAAACTGCCCAGGGTGGCCTTGGAGACCACCACAACACACGGAGAAAACAGGAGACCACTTCATCACTAATGCTTCTGGCCTGCTGGACTACGAGTCAGACTGGGAGCCTTCTGCTCTCCTTGAACTGTTCTACACACAGGAAAGCACAGCCAGGAGGTCCCAAACCCCCAGGAAAGGTACCCCTACAGACCTCACCCCTAGTTGTCCTTGGATTCTGGAAATAACCGAGACCCTCTGCAGTAACACTCAGCCAAGCAACCCCACTTTGCACTAGCTCCTTCCCTCTACAGCTTTGAAAAGAAACAGCAGATTTGGCCCAGGGTGTTCCAGCAGGGAAGCAGTAAAGGGAGAAGAAGGGTCCCAAAGACAAACCTTGCAAAGTACAGGCTTCATCTTGCTGTCAGACCCTCCCTGGCTACCACTGCCAGCCCCTCTCCCTAAAGAAACTTCGCTGCTGCTGTGAAGCCATGCCCAAACTTCAGCACTAGCGACATGCTATTCCCCAGCTGAGCGGGAGCTGGGCTGTTCTCTTTGCTCTTTGACAGGGATAATAGCTTTAATTGGTAGCTTGTTTCCACTCAAAGTGTCTGCTAGCATTGCAATTATAGGCTCATTTTCTGGGCTGGGAACTGGGAGGCAGGAGGTAGCTCAGGGCAGGAAGAATCTGGGATGCGCTGTTGGAGCTCGACCCCAAAGGACATTTTACTCCCATAATAATCCAAGAGAAGACAAAGGATAATTTAAGGTGGCAGAAGGAAGACGAGGCTCTGGCTGACAAAGGGGAAGGTTATGATAGAGGGGGCTAGAGCCAATTTGAAACAGGGAGGATCAACAGGAAAATTTGCTGTGAGGATAACTGAGAATCTGCCAGTTGATTGCCCATAAAAATCAACCTGCAACTCAATGTCCTTGGGGTGCAGATGGCAGCCTGTGGCTTTTTCCCTCCAGTTTATGCCAAAAATGAGTGGAAGGTTTTAGGGCAGGCAGGGAGGATGAGTGGGAGAGTTTGGACCCATCTTCCTTTCATTGCAGTGCACCTCAATCCAGGGAGGGGACAGCCCAGCACCCCAGACATCTCCCTGTGCCAGCTGGCAGCAGCACTACGTACTCCTGGGCTGGCCCAAGTGAACCCACTACCCAAATATACCCAGTTCACACCCAAAAGCTTGATAACAGGGCAGGAAAGTCACTGGTGGGAGGGCTGCAGAGACAGATGCGCTGTGAATGCAGAGGAGGAGCAAGGAACGCCCCAGGCTCTCCGGTGGGATGGGAGAGGTCCCTGCAGCAACTCTAGCAAGCAGCTGCCCTGAGCCCTGGCCCAGCCGCAGCACCCCGTGGCAGGGGCTTGCACCGAAGACTTTGCCAGCCTGAGCAAACACACCAGCTGGTTCCAGGCTATTCAGATCCTCAACCAATTTTACCCCTAAAAGCCTCGTCTGGAGCCCCCCCATGTCATTGACGTTGTGCCAATGGGCTCATCATGTCTCATGCCCATTGCTCAAGAGAGGTGACCCACCACCTCGCCAAGGCAAATGGTGCCTAAGGACAGCCGGTTCCTCCTGCTCAGAGCCCTGCCCAGGCAGCTGCCTGCCGCAGCACCGCACCAGCACCCCTCTGCAGCAGGCACCCACCAGCCAGTGCTGGGCACCCATGGCAGGCACACTGAGCTGCATCAATTGGAGGAGATGGCCATAAACACAGGGAAAAGAGATGAAAAATCATAGAATCAATCATAGAATGTGTTGGGTTGGAAGGGACCTTTAAAGGTCACCTAGTCCAGCCCCCCTGCAGTAAGCTGGGACATCTTTAACTAGATCAGGTTGCTCAGAGCCTCATCAAGCCTGGCCTTGTATGTCTCCAGGGATGGGGCCTCTACCACCTCTCTGTGCAACTTGTTCCAGTGTTTCAACACCCTCATCGTAAAGAACTTCATCTCAATGTCTAATCTAAACTTACCCTGCTCTAGTTTAAAACCATTGCCCCTTGTCCTATCGCCACATGCCCTTGCAAACAGCCCCTCCCCAGCTTTCCTGTAGGCCCCCTTCAGGTACTGGAAGGCCGCTATAAGGTCTCCCCGGAGCCTTCTCTTCTCCAGGCTGAACAACCCCAACTCTCTCAGCCTGTCCTCATAGCAGAGGTGCTCCAGCCCTCTGATCATCTTCGTGACCTCCTCTGGACCTGCTCCAACAGGTCCATGTCCTTCTTGTGCTGAGGACTCCAGAGCTGGATGCAGTACTCCAGGTGGGGTCTCACGAGAGCAGCGTATAGGGGGAGAATCACCCCTCTGGATCTGCTGGCCACAGTTCTTTTGATGCAGCCCAGGATGCGATTGGCCTTCTGCGCTGGAAGCACACATTGTTGGCTCATGTCCAGCTTTTCATCCACGAGTACTCCCAAGTCCTTTTCCGCAGGGCTGCTCCCTATCACGTCATCCCCCAGCCTGTATTGATAGCGAGGATTGTCCCGACCCAAGCATAGGACCTTGCACTTGGCCTTGTTGAACTTCATAAGGTTTGCTTGGGCCCACCTCTCCAGCCCGACCAGGTCCCTCTGAATGACATCCCGTCCCTCTGGCACATTGACTGCCCCACTCAGCTTAGTGTCGTTGGCAAACTTGCTGAGGGTACAC
This sequence comes from Burhinus oedicnemus, assembly GCA_008921705.1. Taxonomy (NCBI): domain Eukaryota; kingdom Metazoa; phylum Chordata; class Aves; order Charadriiformes; family Burhinidae; genus Burhinus; species Burhinus oedicnemus. Next base: position 143,408 of record VFFE01000027.1, on the reverse strand, counting down.
TTGATCCCACTGTCTATAACCCAGCAAAATACCAGCTCCTAAACACTTCAGGCCAGTGTGCCTGCAGTTCCCATTGCTTGTATTTCCAGCTGGCTAGAGACAGCTAACATAGGGAACATGGGGCCCTGATGACTGATGTGCCACCTCCCCCCAGTTCCTCTCTGAATTTGGGATGGGTTTGATGCTCTTGGACCCTCTTAGTAGCCCCAAAGGCTTGCTGTGCTGACAGTAAGAAAAAAAAAAATGTATACATCTTTTCCTTTCCTATCTAGACTATATGGGCTGTGTCACAGGTCAGACCTGTGCCAAAAGGGGACGCTTTGAAGATCAGGCTGTGGATGTGGAGGGAGGCTGGCTGCTCCCCCAATATGTACCAGCTCAGTCCCACCTATCATTTCAACACAGACCTCCAAAAACCACCCAACATCTCAACACCCACCACTCCTAGAGGAGCAACTCTCCCAAAACATGCAGAAACCTTGTTCCTTTTATATTGGTTCATATTACAGCTCATAAAAGGCTGGCAGAGGCTGCAAGGGAAGAGACCTGCTCGTTATCACTTGTGGTCCCTTAAAGACTCATTAATCATCCAAGCCTGGCTGCGCAGCTCAGAGCAGTTGGGAAAGCCCAGAGGCTGCTGGGATAGCATGAGGAGCCTCCTTAAGGCCTAAAATTATTTAAAGGCACCCTTTCCATTTTGCACTTTGCTGGAGAAGACAGCCTCTGGTTTTACAGGAGATCATTCAATACCACAAGCAGGCATGTACCCGGGGAGGGGTGGGGGGAGAGTGGGCTCAGCCCTGGCTGCGGAGAGGCAAGGGGTGCCTGCAGTGCCCACGGGCTCCGTGGTGATCACCCAGCACAGCCCCCTGGCACCCAAACCTGATGCTCCTCTTGGCTCCGTGACGGTGCCTGCGAGGAGGTGGCACCTTGGCTCTGCCCGCGGGGGACCCCAGCACTGAGGTGCATTACTTCCAGCCCGCTGGAGTCCGGTCGCATAAGGAGGGCTCCCTTGCCTGGGTGCAGGTGTGGCAGGCAAGGTGCTAATGCAAGACGATGGCTATTTGGAGCATCTCGTGGGATTCAACCAGCCTCTTCCCACAGCACACCAGAGCTGGCCAGCCACTCCAGCCAGGGAGAGCTGATGCTAGGAGCAGAGCCTGGGGTGGAAGGCACAGGGAAGAGGCGGAGGACAAAGCTGGAGGGAATGTAGAGCTAATGCTGGGAGAACAGCCGGGGAGACAGAAGCAAGGGAGACTGGGGAAGGCTGCCTTCTTGCCCAGGGCTGTCTCCAGCTTGCAGGTGGGCTGCCATCACCTCCACCCTGTCATGTCCTGCAGAGCTGCTCTGTCTGACCTCTCAGACACACAGCAGCAGGAACACCCTATGCTCATCCCAACTCCACTGTGGTCAAGCCAAGTGAGGAAAACCCTGAGACTGGTGCAGTGAGGAGGCAGCAGTGCCCAAGGGTGTCGGTCAGGCTGGCAGCACAGCCTCCGAGCTCAGGGCAGGTGTCCCAGGTCCCTTCTGGCTCCTCTCGCCTGCCCTCATATGCTGAGCATCCCACACCATGCAACACCCAGCCTGCTTGCCCTGCTGGGGTGGCTGAGGGATGCTCTGTCCTGGCACAGGGTTATCGGGGACTGGACTGCCCAGTGGAGCAGCCGCAGGGATTCCACTTCAGGGGACCCTCTGGCTTCACCCTGCTCTGAGCAGACATTTGCTACTAAAGTTGCCTCCACGATGGGCAGCTGGCCCATGGCAGCCACTGCAGCACTGAGCTCACGTGCACAGCAGCCAGTGCCGGGAGTGCTGCCGCCGAAGTCAGCAGAAAGCCTTCCCAGGCAGAGGCAGCTCCCTGAAGAGGGGGAAGATGCTGGAGGGCTCCTGGTACACGGCTCCAGCTTCGGGAGAGGTGCCCTGGCCCGGCTGAGTGCTTTCAGGCCAGCCCAGCTGGCAGGACCAGAGAGGGTGACCACTTCTTGGTAGTTTGTGAGTGAAACAGGCTGGAGATGTCCTGGAACAGCTCTCAGCAGGCTGGAGACCTACACAGCCACTGCCACTGCAGCCCACAGCACCTGTGATCTGGCTCACTGTGGAGTGACGGTACCTCTGATTTTGGGATACAGCTTCCTGTTGCTGCTGTCTGGGGATGGCAGAGAAGTGGGTGCCAATGCCGCCCCAGGAGCACTTCCCTCCCACTCAGCTGCACAGAAGGGAAAGTCTCAGGAGTGACTGAGCATGCTTTCAGCATTGCTGTCTCTCTCTGCCACCACAGCCCAGCTCCATAGTATCACCAGGTCTAAAAATCACAACAGGCTTCATTCTGACATCTTTCTCTATGCCTCCTGAGCCTTTAGTTTACCTTCAGACTGGATTTTTTTGGCTTTTCCACTCCCCCTCCCCTGCAAACATTGGGGTAGAAACAGAAAGCATGTCAGGACACCTCACCTCCAGGAGCAGGGACTGTAGGCAGGACATGACCACCTGGCTGACAGAAGGTTCAGCCCTAACGGACCCCTCTGTCCCTACCAACAGCAACCCCCACTCCCCTTGCCAGCTGTGCAGCTCTGCCATTGCCCAAAACATCCTCCACGGCCACCTGCATCCATGTCTTGATGTGGGATCCCTGCATCCCTCAGTGGCTCTGCTGGAGCAGCTCCTGCTGGCCAGCAAGATGATGAGCAAAGCCCTCTCTGGATTTGGCCTAGGGCAAGGGACCCCTTGCTCCGGCAGCTGCCCTGCAAAGGGGTGTGCTGCGGTGACGGCTGCCTGTGGGCAGGGTGCTGCAGCCCCTCATTTGGGCTCCTTTGCAGTGGGCAGCCGTGCTGGATGTGTTTCCAAGGCAACAGGCAGACTGCTTGCACAGGGATGCACTCAGAAGGTGGGCTGGGGTGAGCGTGGTGGGGACACTCCAGAGCCAGGTATCGTAGGAGCTGGTTAAGGCTAGTGTCACCACATCTTGGACTCCAGACATGTCCCTGCACACCCAGACCACTGCGTGCATTGGCTGCTTCTGGAGCTCCAGCATCCAAGACACCTCTCCAAAGGTCTGCAGCATGGCGGTGCTCCCTCCCCCACTCCTACCCTCCAGAGAAGGTGGCCAGACTGTGTCCACATACCTGCCCCAGGAAGGGCCATGGCCCCAAGAGACCAAGGGTAGCAGGACAAGTGTGCAGGAAGATGAAACTCCCACACCTCCCCAAGGCATGCACCTCTGGGCAGGATGCATGCAGTCCCTATTACAGACCAGGAGCAGGTGGCCATGGCCCCAGGACTCACCTCCAGGACCCTGCCACTGATGTACCGGTCACAGGTCTCACACTTGATGCCGAACTGGGCATGGTAGTCGGACTCGCAGTATGGGACGCCATCCCTTTGGGAGAGGGAGAAGAGGGTGAGCAGCAGGTGAGCCGGGCTGGGTACCCCCTCATTGCAGCCCCAGCCCTGGGTGGCACAGCCCGGCAATGGCCGGCACTGCCGAGCCTGCCGCCAGTGTGGTAGCACTCACTTGCTGATGTACTCGCCAGTGAGGATGATCCCGCACGTTTGGCACTTGAAGCAGCTGACATGCCACTGCTTCTCCAGGGCCAGGAGGGACTGGCCTTGCTTGATCTCCTCCTTGCAGCCTGCGCAGTCTGGGGGGACCAGAGGAGGGGGAAGAGTGTAAGACCACCGCAGCTCCCTGGCAGGGGGCTCGGCAGCATGGCAAGAACACACACATCTGCTGGCTCACGCCAAGGCACCCAGAGAAAAGCCCTGTCCCAGAGGGCCCCCTTTTCTAGAGGATGCTGCCGTTACAAATACTCTGCTCCTGAGATCACTCCAGGGGCAGCCCCTTGGGGATCATTTCTTTACGGGGAATCATTTCTTTACAGGAATATGCCACCTCTGCTCCTTCCCAGCAAAGGAGCCAGGAGGAAAGCCTCCTGCTGGAGCTGGGACCTCTGAGACACTGCTGGCACCCGGCCACCCCAGCACAGAGCCGGGTCTCCCTGCTGGGCGGTGAGCTTGAGCCAGGGTGAGTGTGTGGGCTGACTGGCCATGCTGCCCTGGCAGGTCCCTGGGGGCTCCCCTCCGGGGCGGGAGCGGTGGGAAGTGTCCGGCAGCCAGCGCAGCAGAGGAAGGGCTGTGCTCTCCGGCAGCCGCGTCCGGCCCCGCTGCCGTATTTACGAGACTCCCTTCCTTCCCTGCTTCCCCTGGCTCCCGTCAAGGCTGGGAGCAGGAAGCACATGGGCCTCGGACCCCTGACCTTGACTCCTCCTTGTCCTCTTCTCCCCCCTCCCCGGGCAGCAGGTTTGCCCGGATGGAGTTTCTCCTTAACCCCCTCCCTGCCGCGGCACCAGGGAGGTGCAGCAGCACCGCACAGGCAGGCTTTTCCACCCAGCTCGTCTCCAGACAGCTCTGCACCCAGTCCCTGCCCGCTGCACAAAGCTTGAGGGCGGAAGATATTTGACTTCTGGCAAAAAGCAGGCTGGCCAGCTGGGCTGAGCCAGGACCCGTTCCCTCTCTCACACAGGTCCTGCTGGTTTTTGAGTTGCTCGCAGGGCTGGGGCTGCAGGGAGAGGCTCAGCATCCTTCTTCTAGGGACGTCCTCCCTGCAGACTGAGCCAGCACGGGCTCCAGCTGGCACATCTCTCCTGCCACTCCTTCTGGGTGGCACTGCCAGGGCCACCTGGGCCGCAAGGGGCACATGCAGGCAGCAGGCCACATCTGGCTGCTGCCTGCAGCTGCCTATGAATAAAGCATGGTGCCCTCAGGTAACCCCGCGTTGCAGGCCAGGGAGGGGAGCTATCGGGAAGGGGACGGGAAGGGAGAGGAAGGCAGGCGACAGGCAGCGTGCGGCTGCCCTTCCCCTGCCTGCTGCGGGAGGCAGCGGGGTGCTGCGGGCTGGCCACAGCCTGCCTCTGGGCAGCTCAGGGTGCCCATGGAGGAATATGGGGGAAGCCCTGTCCTCTGGCTGGGGCTCATCCAAACCCCACCACATCCCCTAACTCCATTGAAGCCACGGAGAGAGCTGGAGGAAGGCAGCTTGAGGGGGGGCTCCCAGGGACCCATCAGCACTGACTCGTAACTCAATCTAAACAGCCATCACCAGTGCCACCACGGCAACCAGGACACCATGGTCCTGGGTCTGGCCCTGCCTGCAGGACTTGGCTCCAGGCACTGATGCTCCCGGGCTTGCTGAGCTGCAGGAGCAAGTGCCCCCACCCGGCCCCCCCACGGCTCAGGGCGCTGACATGGCAGGGATTGGGCACCACGGTGTGGCACAGCTCCCACACCCAGCTCTCCCTACCTTCTGCCCACACTCTGCGCTGAGACAGCTCCCTTGGGACTTGACAGCAGCAAACACGGGGCATATGGGAGACAGTGAAGCATAGACATTAACACTGCAGTCCCCTCACTCCAGACACGGGCTGAAGCGAGCCCTGCCTGCAGCAGCTCCATGCCGCAGGGATGCTCTGCCAGCCCCCAAGCACAGCATCCACGGGATGCTCTGCAGTTGCCCAGGGCAGAAAGCCACCAGCAAGGAAAGACTGGGGAGGGACAAAGCCCCACGAGAGGGGAATGGCATGAAGACAGGGTGTCTCAAGAACAACCTGGGGTCAAAACCAAGGCCAAACCCACCCAAAAGAGGCTGTCTATTGCTCTTGCTGGGTTTTAGCTTAGATTCATCAGTGCAAGGGGGTGAGCAAAAGAAGCCTTTTCAGTGCTCGTAGAGGCAGCAAGTAACACCAGTGTTGGGAAAGCTGGGCAAGCGGTCCCAGGACTGGCACTCGGACAGAGACCTTGGTGCAGCTGGACACAGAGCAACATTTGGGAACCACCTCAGAGCAAACCTGGCTCCAAAACCTCCCCATGGCCCCAGACACCACACCCGCCCAGGTCACAAACAGGCCAAGGGAGTTTCCGAAACCAGTGGTGACCTGCAGTCCTGGGTGGAGCTGTGGAACTATCCTGTGCCTCCTCTGAAACCTCTGCAAACGCCCGTGGCTCTGTGCAGCACTGCATGCTGGCCCCAAAGCCTGTCCTGTCACCATCCCCCAAGCATCGTCCAGGGGCACATGGTCCCTCTCCTTGCAGCCATCACACAACACGACAGCAGTCAACTTACGGCTGGGCCCGTGGATCTTGATGGGTTTCGTGCTGATGAGAGAGTGCGAGCAGTTTTGGCAAACACAGTCCTTCCCGCTGAACGTGACCTTGTCTCCAATGGGGAATGGCTTCCTGTGGCCAAGGAGAGGTGGAGAGGCGTGAGCTGCTCGCTCCCCTCCACGCAGTGCTTGGGGCTGCCCTTGAGCTGCTTCCCCAGGGGCCAGCAGGACCCGCAGTGCTGGGGAGCAGAGGGACCTAAGGCAAGGGCTACAAGGGGAGGCAGAGAATGTGCATGTGTGCAGGGACAGGAGGACTGAAGCAGGTATTAAGGCAGGTCTCCAGGCTACAAAGGGAAGGGTCAGAGCCATTTCATTGCCTCCCAAGGATTTCCACTATGAAAACACAGAGGAGGTGTCTGCTGCGGTGCTGAGCACGGAACGAGGGGCTGTGAGCTAACAAACAGTCCTCTCACTGATGCACAACCAAGGGCTGCACAGGGCTTCTGCAGGGGGGCGGGGGGGAGGTCGGGTCATGCACCCTTGATGATGGCTTCAGCTCACCTGCAGGTGCTGCAGACAAAGCACTTGGGGTGGTAGGTCCTCCCCAGGGCAGAGATGACCTCTCCGGTGATGAAGTCCCCACAGCTGTCGCAGCGGGTCCCATAGAGCTGCTGGTAGTCATGGGTGCAGATGTACTCCTGGTTCTTAAAGAAGAAGCCTGACTGGGCCAGGTCGCAGCCACACACTGCGGGGGGAGGACATGCACCCATCAGAGGGGCAGCAGGCAGGTCCAGCCCTGGGGCCTGGCTGGGATCTCCCAGCCCACCTCTGCTGCCTCTCCAACAGCAGTCCTAAGGCATCCCTGAAGACACAACTTTCTGCAGGCATCTCAGAGGGTTTCCCTTCCCACCAGATGCGCTGGGGCCTTCCCCCAGCACCACAAGATGTCAGTGTTGGGCTGTGGCAGGGTGCAGGATGGGGTTGCCAGGACAGACAGGGCTGGGTGCTCCCAGAGGAAACCCCAGCACTGGGAAGAGAACCCCTGCAGCCCCCACTCACCATGCACAAACAGCCCAGGAGTGTCCGTGGCATCCCCTTCTGGGCCCACAGCACATGGATAGAGCTCAGCCCCTCCATTTGACACTCACATGGTGTCGGGAAACCAAGAACAAGACGGCAAAGAGTTGGGCATGGCCTAGGGACAACTGGGGAGAGGTTTTCTCCACGCCCTGGGGCATGGCCTTCTCCACGATGAGCCATCTCCACTCCCTGGCCTGGACATGAAGCCATACCCTAACAGGAACAGGTCCCAGGACACCCTGGGTTTGGTGTTCTCACTGCTTGTTTTTCCATAGGTGTCCAGCCCAACATCACTTCCTTCCCTGCTGTGGGAAGCATGGGTGGTGCACAGCCCATCAGAGTAATCCAAGGAGACGTTGCAAGCCCTGGCCCTCAGCGTCATTTGCCTCCTACATCTTCTCCATGCACAGAGAGACCTCAAGAGCATCAGACCCTGGAAGACACCTCAGGAGCAGCACAGGGACCAGGTCCTGGGGCTTTTGCACAATGCCCACCACCTGTCCCTGCAAGGTGATAGGATGGAGGAGGGAACTACAGAGCAACTGAGCACCCGCTGGCAGAGCCCTTCTTGGTCTCTGCTTTACCCTTCACCCCCACGCACCCCTCTGTCCTGTCCTCGCATACCTCACCTGTGCCCATGGGCCAGCCCACACAGCAGCCACCCTCCCCAGGGCACAGCTGGACCCACTGGCTGCAGGGCCCACAGGGGCAGAGATGCAGCTCCTGTCCTGCAGAGCATCCCCTGGCAAAGCTCTCCCCAGAGCTGTGGGCAGACAGCCGGGGGGTACAGGGCCAGCACCCCTTGCTCTCCGAAACAGCCTGCCAGCTTTTCCTCATCAGCGACAAGGGACAGACCACCAGCTCTAGGACAGTATCAGGAAGCAGAAACAAAAAAACCCAAGGCAGGTCTGGGTGCCATTTACTGTGGGACCTGGAAGACATCCCCAGCCCTGCCAGGCTCCTGGGGACACACTGGGGACAAGCTGCGGGGCTGGCGTGGGAGCTGGCAGCAGCCAGCCTGAGGTAGCAGGGGGTAAGAGCTGTGAGGGAAGGTGAGACAGGAGGATTTCCTCTCATTATTTATTCCCTTTCACTTGGAAATCAGGCAGCGAGCACTGCCAAGCTCTCTCTGCCGGCTCCTGGCCCCTTTGAAGCCGGTGGCTGTCTGAGCTCTTTGTCTGGATGCGCAGCTCCAGCTCGATCCCACACACTCGGCCTGGAAGGGGCTCGGCACAGGGCCCCGAACGTGTAGGTCAGCCCCGAGGGCAACCTGGGGCCCACACCCCCTCCCAGAGATCCGGGGCTGCCCACACCACAGGGGCTGCGGCAGAGGTGGTGATAGTCCCCTCCAGCCAAACCCTCTGTCCCCGAGGGAGGAGCAGCAAAGCATGGCCAAGAGAACAGGGATTTATGTCCTGCTTAGCACACGGTGCTGGGAAGACCAGAGAACTTTAAAAAGCCCTGGCAATGGGATGCCTTACAACCTACAGAACCAGCCACTGGCCTGGTTGAGAGCAGCTGCTTTAATGAACATGCTAAGGAGCCCTTCAGCATCAGCTCTGGGCCGTTAGCTTTCACAGCTCCACAGCTCTCCTCTTGTGCTCAGGAAGGATTTGAGCAACCTCTCTCCTCTATTTCTGCTAGACCCCGGTGGCTGCCGAGCCCCAGCTGCAGCACATGGCATCCCATGGCACCTCGGTCGCAGCCCACGTGCGGGTGGCAGCGATCTGTCACCCACCCCCAGCTCCGTCAGGAGCCGCTCCAGGCATCTCCCCTACCTCTCAGCCAGGCTGGTGACACCTCCTCATCCTCACAGTTTGGGGGCAGGCAGATGGCTGAAGGATGCAGTGGCCCCCCCAGATCACAGATGGCCCGCGGGTATGTTTGGGACCAGTGCAGCTCAGGCTGGTGGTTTTTCAGGCACTTCGAGGGCAGTGATGGTGCCCAGGTCTTGGCCGCCCCTGTTCACAGCCTGCCAGCTCTCACACCATGCAGAGGCATTGCCTGCACCGTGCCAGCCCCATGGCGTTACCTCCCCACCTGCACCGCACCACATCCACCCCTGTGGGAAGCTGCCACCCTTGGGCATGTGACCACATCTCAGTGGGCCGGGCAGGTCTGTCCCCGGCCTGCTGCTGTCCAGACTGAACCCAGGGCTGTAGGGCAACCTGGCCACCAGCTCTTCGGGTGGCACCATCCTACCTTGGCAGGTGAAGCAGCGGATGTGGAAGTGATTGCTCTGGACACGCACCACCTCTCCCTTGCAGGTGTCCCCACAGCGGTAGCACTGGATGACGGTGGAGCTGCTTCCAGGGGTGTAGGGGTTTTGCTGATAGGGAACTGCTGGCAGAAAGGAGGGAAGGAAAAGCAAGAGAGGGAAAGGGTCTGTTAGCACTCAGGACACAGCCGGGCATCGCGGCACTGACCCCAGCCAGGCAGCTGCAGAAGAGCCCTCCAGTGACTGCGACACAACAGCTGGATATCAGGCCATCGCTAAAGGCAAAGGACAGCCAAGATCATGCCGGTGCCCAGTGAGTCTGAGCTGGGTGCACATCCCTCTCTGGATTCAGGATTTCCCTGTCCCCACAGAAGAGCTGCTAACCACGTTTGGCTCACAGGTCTGCAGTCCTAAGTGCAGTGCAAGTGCCCAGGCACCGCTTCCTGTGCCCCCATGGACAATCAGGTCACCTGCACCATCACCCCAAAGCCACGCAGAGCTCCCCAGATGCTTTTGTATCTCCTAAGCAGGTGCAGAAGGATGATGCAGGGACCAGCTACCCACTGGCTCTCCAGTCCTGGCTTGCTGCTGACCTGCTCAGAAACACGCCAGCAAGCACTGATTTGGCAGCAGCACGGGAAGGAACTGTTGTTTTTTGGAGCTTCCACTTGTTTGGTTAGGAACTGGATGAAGAAGTCATTTTTCAAGGAGCTTTCAAACATCACAGCAATTGAGTGTTTGGCACTGGTGGGACTCTCACCTCCTCGTCGAGGAGCAGCATCCCAGCCCCGCTGCTCCTTCCGGAGCGGCAGTGTGGCACGTGCAGGCTCTTCGCCAAGCTGGGGGCCGCAGGGGAGGGCAACATAGTTCCCCTGGAGCTATGGGCAAGAGCTGACCTTCTACTGCTGCAGACAGTCCATCTCCACTCCTCATCCCCCTCCAGCAGCTCTGCAGACCACCACAAGGGGCTGATGCTCTGCAGACTCGCCCCACGCTCCAGGGGAGGAACCGTACAGAGCAGGAGGTCTTTCTGCTGTCTCCCCACAATCCGCAAACACACAGAGAAAACACTTTAAAGAGCAGCTTCTGCTTTCCCTGCCCCACCTGCAGGTGTATGGGCTGCTGGCAGGAGCTCCCGGCTGGCTGACACCATGCTAACCGCTGCAGGCAGGGGCCGAGCAGCAAAGGATTTGTTTGCTGTAAGATTTCAGAGAGGGAGTTGCAATTTGGGCAACTTGAGCAGCGAAGGGCAGGATTTCAATGGACCAGAGACTTTCTGGCCCAGTGCTGAACTGCATTCCCAGGAACCAGAGAAGCACCTGACTGAAACCTGGTATGTGAACTCTCTCCAGAGCAGGGAGGAAGGGGCACAGGACAGAGGAGATCACTCATCAGAGAGGCTCCTCATTCACCGGGGGGCAGATCATGTGGCAGGGAACAGAAACAGCCCATTATTGGCTTCAAAAACAGAGAAGCCAAAGTGACATTAAGACTGTCTCACACTAAAATCCCATTCCCGTACACCAAGTGCCCAGAGACACGCTCTACGGACGTGCAGCACTGCTCACCACTGGGGAAATGGGCTGACCCTCCCCAACCACTGCTGCACCCCCTGGGCACTGGCTGCCCTGCCAAGTCCGACCTGAGGGCTGCAAGGAAAGCCGAGGTGCTTTCCTGTGAGTGCCCCCCAGCAGATCTCAGGCTCCAGCCCTGATGTGAGCTTCCAAGAGTTGCTGGGACTTCCGTCCTGATCATACTCTTGCAGGCCAAGAGCTCTCAGAAGCCAAAAAGGGTCCTGGAGGTTTTAAAAGGTACTGCAGTGCCAACAGAGGCGCTATAGAATGGGAGTCAGGCCTGGAGCTCAGACCAGCAGACACTAACTAGTCTAGATCTAAATCACTTTGAGGTTCCAAATACAACGAAGGACACCTGTAAAGGGATCAGGGTATCCCCACCCATGCTTTTGCAGGCGTGTTTTGCAGGGAGGCACAAGCCCTGGCAAGAGGAGTCCAGGACTTCCTGCGGCGGCTGCTGCTGGTGGGTGCCCATGGATTCTGCAGCAGCCTGGGGGGACCCAGGCCTGACCCCAACAGGATCTCCTGAGGCTGGAATAAATAGGGGATCTCTTTTGTAGGGGTCTCCAGCAGAGCAAGAGTTACAGCACTGAAACTTCCTCCCACGCACCCTGTGCTCGCACCCTCGCCGAGAACGAAGCAGAAGCCAAGCCCTGGGACCCAGCCATGGCAATCCACAAAGCTCGGAGAAAAAAAGCAGGAGGGAGGTGGGGTGAAAGGCTGGGAATTAATCAACACTTAAACAAACATTAATAATAAAAAAAGGGGAAGGAAAAAAAAATATCAGTGTCAGAAAATGCAGGCATCACTTATTCCAGGCTTCTGGTCTCTAGGGGAAACTTCGTGGTGTCCATAGCAACAGATCACCAAGCCCCTGCACTGGCAGGTCCGATGGAAGGGAAGGCAGAGGAGAAGGAGTCAAGGAGGGAAGAAATGCTTATGGCTGTGTTACACCACTGGCAGAGATGAAACTGAGACAGTCACTCCTATTTGTACCCACAGAGATGGGTCAGGACCCGGCTTAAGGCACCATCACCCTCCCGCCCGCCAGCTTTGTTCAGCCCTAAGCTGAAAGCTCCCTGATTTGTGATTAACCTCCGGCCCATGCTGGAATTTTGCTCTGGGAACATTAATGCATTGTTTTGCTGGGGCTCTGCTTGTTTTTGAGCAGGCAGCTGCCCGCCTCGTGGCCTCGCGCAGGAAGTATTACACATCACAACACCCCTGAGCAGAGGGACAGCTGAGCGGGGCAAAGCTCATTACACCAAAATAATCCAGTAATAATGTAAGTAGCATTAGTGGCCTCGCAGCCCGAGATACAGCAGTCAGGGCAAGGGGGTGGGAGCTGCCCAAGGAATGCCTTAATCTCACCCCAGTTTGCTCCTGCTTTTGCTGGTAGAGCGGGAAATTAAGCTGGCTTTGCTCAGCAATTAATGCATTTGTGCTCCACAACGCAGCACAAAAGGCTGCCCAGGGCCAGATTCCTCCGGGGCTGCCCCCGTGTCCCAGCTGGTGCTTTATCCACAGAGCCAGAGGAGCTGCTGTGGCCACGGCTGGCAGCAAGCTGCCACGTGGGCATGCAACGGATTTCCCACTGATCTGGATTAAGGTGGCACCTCTGGTCAGGGATCTGTGCCCTGCACAGTCTTAGGGACAGACAGCAGCAGCCATACACAAGGAAGGGAGCTTGCAACCTGGTGGGGGGAGAGATGGTGGCCCCAAACAACACCCAAGGCTGTGTAGAAGAGCTTTGTCCCCTGGGAGGGCAGAGGGACCTTGCCCAGGAGATCCTCCAACCCATGCTGCAGTGAGCAATCTGCAGGTTCCTGCTGTGCATCCCTGGGTAATCCCCCTCCTTCCTTCCCAGAGCACCCACCTTCCGCTTCAGGAGGGTCAACAACCTTGTTTGCCTTCCTGTCCGTTTCCTGCATGGTGTCCCAGCCCTCCGCCGAGGAACAGCAGGACAGGGGAGTGCCAAACCCTTATGCTGCCTCTGAAATGCTTTAAGCCCTTCAGGAGAGGATGGGGCTGGCAGGAGATGATCCCCATCTACCTTGGAGGGATGGCAGCTCAACACTGATGCAAGCAACAAAGCACAGCCTCCCAGGGTGGGCACAGAGCTGAAAGGCTGGCACCAAGCAAGCTCCACCAGCTGCTTGGGACCCCCACCCAGGCAGCCCTACATACCACAGCCACATACCCCAACAGCAACCCAGAACAAAGCTTCTAGGAGCACAAGCCACAAGGAATAGGACATCCATAAGCATTTATAAAGATCCATCCATCATCCCTTACTGGGATCAGACCAGGTCCCGCTGGCTTCCCACCTATCTCCCTCTCCCAGCTCTCCAGGAAGGTCAATTAGACAGAAACTGCTGCAGGTGGGTTTTGCATTGTTAGCAACAGGTAATTGGAAGCTCCCACCCAGCTCGGAGAGCCTGCCCTGACACTGTGTTTGCTATCAGCATGTTTATGAGACAGCATCTCCACAGGGGGATGGGGAGGCCTGATTTAATTAATTAGCAGTAATTAATATTTGCACAATGCTCAGAGAGCCACAGGTGAAGGGGACTGTGGAAAAGCAAAGCATTCACCCTTTAATTAATAATGGAGGTGGTGCCACCATAGGAAGCTGTGGTGGGTGGGGTGCTGCTGGGGCTGAGGGCTGGCATGTGCAGCGAGGTGTGAGCAAGTGGGTGCTGGCCATGTGTAGTGGAGATGTCCCTGCTGGGTGCTGTGGGTGTCAGCATGGGGCTGGCTCCAGGGGATGCTAGGTGTGCCTGGGCGAGACCTGAGCATGCTGGGGGAGCTGCAGTGGTGTGTTGAGGGGTCCTCACACCTCCATGGGGGTGAGCTCCCCCTCCAGCAGCTGCTGCCTCCCACTCCTCCCCGCTGCTTCGCAGTGAGCGATTCACCACAGTCATCCCCTGCACACTCCCTGCACTAATTGGGGCTGCAAATCATCCTCTCACAAAAACCCACTGAGGGTGGTGGGACCAGCATCGTGCAGGGGGTGCGTGGGATGCAGCTCCCCCAAGGAGGGCGAGGGGAGCTGGGCAACCCCGCTGGGCACCTGAACCTCGAGGTGGGCTTGGCTGGCAGACCCTGCGTCCTTGTGTCCCTAGGGAAGGGCTGATGCCATGGGACTGGGCAAAGGCGAGGAGGGGGCTGGGAGTGCGGTGGGGGCTGGGGTGGCTCAGGAAGAGGAAGCCCAGCCCCGCCAGCATGCTGGCCCTGGAGGTGTCGAGACTGAGGGGCGGCAATGACTGGCCAGAAAGGAATTTTGCTGGAAGCACTGGAGGCTGAGGGAGAGGCTGGGGTGAAACACCGGTGATGGGACATGATGTGCCAGGCTGGGGGCGGAGAGTGAGGGGATGGAAAAGAAACCCTGGCTAGGTTGCTGGGAGGGAGAGGTGGCACTCCAGGAGCCTGCGCCCCAAATCCTCTTGCCTTCGCAGGGATGCGGGGCAAGCCAGCCAGCTCCAAGCCCTGTGGGAGACGAGGGGGAGGATTTCCCCTCCAGGCGGGAGCTGCCCTCTGTCCCAAGGGCAGCCAGGGAGGAAGGGTGGGAGCTCCAGCGGCCGTGGGATATGGGTTTCTCAGCAGCAGCGTGGCTGAGGGCTCCTGCCTGCTGTCCCGCAGTGGCCAAAGAGCTCAGCTGTGGCTGTAAAAACATTTTGGGGAGGAAGGGAAAGACAAGCTCGGAGCCAAATGATGCGGGTGTTGCGGGCGGGTACGGGCATTTCCACAGCCGGCCATCCTGTGGGGCTGCCTCTGACCCCGGTGCGTGGGAATGAGCTTGCTCCGGCTGCCAGCCCACTCCGGCTGCCGGCCCGCTCCAGCTCCCTGCCGAGAAGGTGACTGTGGGGAAAGGCGCTGGGGACTGCCAGCAGCAGATGGCTGGGCAAGGGGCACCCTGCTATGCCAGCACTGGTGGCCCAGCTGAAAGATCAGCCGAATTACCCCTGAAATAGAGGAAGGGGCCAGCAGTTGGGGTGCCCAGCGCTGGTGAGAAATCTGATGCCTGCTGTGACACCTGCATGGCCACCTCGGTGCTCAGGCAGCTGGCCACTGCTTTCCATTGAGCTTCTGCAGATAAAAGTCATGTCGATCGAGGAGAAAATTATATATTTACCTTTAGTCAAAAGATACTATCTTCTGATCTTTCTCCTAAGTAAAATCCAGAAGTGTCACGTGATTCCTTACTTAACACTTAGATTTTTATGCTGGGGCAGGCCAGGTGCTCCTGATAAAGGAATGGGCTGTAGGCAGGCACGACAGATCTGCTGTGGGATAGCTTGAGCCTGGAGCAGCTCTGGCTGCTTCTCCCCCGTGTTTGCAGTGCATTCATTGCTGTCCCCACACGTGCAGCACAGGAGTGGGCTGGGATGGGCACTGGCAGGGAGGGTGGGCAGGGAGTGGGGCAGCGCAGGGAGAGTGGGCTGGGAGCAGCAGGGACCACCCGCCTTACGTGGACCAGGCACCAAGGTATTTCCAAGCCATCAGAAAACAGTCCTGTTAGTCAGCATGGAGCGTCGTGCAGGCAGGATTACGAACCCCCAGCAAGTCCATGCCAGCCTCTCCTCTCCCAGCTTGCAGGCAGAGCCATCTGTGGCTTACAGCTAAAAACCCTCCACTGTGTCACGGCTCCTAATCTAGCCCTAGGCTTCCCTAATTAGATCACGACCAACTATTGCTTCCACCTGCCTCACGCTGTCCCCTTGCCCCCCACCACCATCCCTCCTGCACTGCGTCACCTCCCTTGGCGTGACACAGAACACAAACAAGACGTGGGTGTCGTGAGGACGGCAGCCAGCGGAGCCTAAGTGGCAGATGCCAGCATGGGCAAGGGCATGTGGCTGCTGACAGCCGGATGGGGCTGGGATGGGGATGCTGGGCGAGCACCGGCATGGCATGGGGGAGGGAGTCCTCTCTAGCTGGGTGTCATGGGGAGGACCTGAATGAGTGTGGCTGGGTATCACAGAGGATCCATCCTTCCTGGCTAAGCTCTGTGCGAGTCCTTTGTTTGCAGAGGTAGGTCAAGGATGCAGGCAGAGGTGTCAGCTCTGTGCTCCCACCCTGCAGGACCCTCACTGCTCCCCATCCACTGTGTGCCATCGCCCGCTGCCTCTCCCGGGAGGGCTGGCAGCTGGGCCAAACCACTGTCAACAGGTTCCTAATGAGCTCAAATGCACGTTCTGGCTCCGCTCCAGCCCCCGACCCTGGGGCTCGCTGCAGATTTGAACCTTGGGATGCTCGAAGGCTCATGCCCTGCCTTGGCAGGATGGCAGGTGGGAAGGATGGGGGCCTCTCCTCCGGCTCTGCTCCCAAAGCTCCCAGCACCACACTGGGAAGCAAAGCAGCCAGTGCTGGGGGGTTCCCCAGAGCTCATCTCAAGCTGGAGCTGGGAGGAGGCAGCAAACTGTCTCTGTCACACAGACTTGAGTGGTGGCAGCCACTGTGGCTGGCCAGTGACATAGGAAGGTGCCCAAATGGGTGTCAAAGCCTCGTGGTAACAGCAAGAGCGTGGCAGAACCATGTGCTGGGGTAGGAGTGGGTCTGCGGGGGACACACATTGCTACCACTCCAAAAAGAGAAAGGAGGAAGGTCAAAAACACAGTTGGAGGAGACAAAGAAGAAGGGGAAAGAGAAAGAGGGAAGGAGAGAAAGAAAGAGGATAGAAGGAAAAAGGAAAAAAGATGGAGCAGTGAATAGCGAGGGCCCTGCCTGCACAGCAGAGTTTGTTTCTGGCTGCATTCATGGAAATTATTCTCCAAACATGAGTGCTGAGGAAGCCGTCGATTGTCTCCCCACGCTGACCCAGCTGCCGGCAGCTGCCCGTGCCTGGCTGCAGGATGTTTACTTGCCCAGTGCGGGTAGCCCAGCCAGGGCTGTAATGTGCCGGGGAAACCCAAAGACCCTGCTGCCGGCAGGTTTCACCTCCTACCCTGCAGAAACCTGCAACCCTCTGGAGAACCCCCCTGCCACCACCCAGCCCCACTGCCAGCAGAGCCATGGGGTGTACTGGGTGAGGGGCCCCAGTACGTCCCTGGTTTGCTGAAAGCACCGACTGCTGCAATTGTGATTTTTCCAGATTCTCAAGAAAAAGAGGAAAAAGTTGCTCTTCTAGTTCTTGCAGCTGCAGGGAAATTTGAAGACCTCGGTGCAGAGCAGTGTGCCAACAGAAAGCCTTGTGTAGCGCTCCCAAGCTTCCCCAGACTGACAGCTATTCCCAGGGCTGCCGGGAGCTGGCGAGCCAGGGAGCACACTATCCCAACAACCTCCAACCACCCAGCCCAGCAGCGGCCAGGGAGCACCACCAGGAACAAGCCTGTGTGTGGCATCCTCACGCGCAGGGTTGCAGCAACAGTCACACCCAGAGCACCACTGATGCAGGAGTCATCATCCAGGCAAAGAGGTCCTTTCGCCACTCACCAAGCAAAGAGGGAGGATGAGCATCCTCCCACAGGCTAAACAGCATCCCCAGCCCCACGCTGATCTGTGCCATGGGGTGGGTGCCCGGAGCTGGGCTGCACCTCCCGCTACCGACACTCTCGCCCTGGTAGCAGTGCCCGCTCAGAGGCACTGGGGATTTTAACAGCATTCACTTCCCAGCGCAGAACCACCCTTTAAAGTTTAATCGGCACTCACCAGCCCCTGCTACTAAATAAATGAAGATATGGAGGGCTTGGTGGGCACGAGCCTCCACTGCCTGGCAAGTGCTGTGGCATGGGGCTGGCATCTCTTGAGAGCTTCACTAATACCTTCCTTTTCCTGCAAGGGCCCTGCCGGGATGGCTGCGCAGGGACTGGAGGAGGGCGAGGGGCTGGGAGTGCAGCTGCGCGCTCCCGTGCGTGGGAGCTCAGGGGGCATGGAGCTCGGGAGGGGGCTGGAGCAAGCCAGGAGGTCTTGGGGGTGCAACACTGGAGGATAATGTGTGTTAGGAGTTTAACGTGTGGTTGAACACGCGTGCTTGCAGCCACATTAGTGCATGGCTTGTGTGGTATGTATGTGCCCTCTGTGCTGGCTGCTTTTCTCCCTTCTCCAACAAGCACTGCTGGGGTCTTTTTTTTCCCAGATAATACTTGTACAGCTTGTCATGGCAACAAGATCTCCTTGAACTGCAATTGCAGCCGGGACGCCTGGTGCTAGCACGTTTGCCTGTCTCCTGACATCATGGCAGCCCCTTCCAGCAGAGCCCTGGGCTCCATAGACCCCCAAACTGGGTGCGAGCGGGACCCCCAAGGCAGGACAACAGCCTGCCTCCCCATGCCAGGCCCAAGCTGCCCCCCAACCGGGATGCAACCGGGTTTGGGGGATTTTTTGCAATGACTAACAGAGAGCACCAGGCAGTTCCTCCCATCTCATCCCCTCCAAGAAAGGTCTGCAGGGTGTTCAGCCCCCATGCGCTGGGCCAGCTGCTCCCCACCTCGCACACAGCAGAGGAACAGGGCGATGTGGGAGAAGGAAGGCTGTGCATCCAGCAGCCTCCTCCCGCGGGCAGGGGCTGGGGCTGCTCCCCCCGTGGTCACCCTCCTGGGCACAGCGCTCAGAGCTGCAGACAAAATGCCTCTGCTCCCAGCTCCGCGCTTGCTCCAGGAGCCGCTCTCCACAAGCAATATTGCTCTTCTCATCCTAACAGGCGGTTACCACACCCAGAGCGCCTGGCCCAGCAGGGACCCGGGCTGCATCCCAGAACTGACACCGAGTGCTGCAGATAACCACACAGGTCAGAGACGAGGAGTTCAGCCCCTCTGACGACTCACAGAAAAGAGATCCCCCAGCACCTGGTGTACCATATCTGCACGCAGGCTGAACGTGCCGCAGCTGCCTATATATCTTACATGGCATGCCCTGTCTCCCAGGCAGGCATGATATTTCCACCGAGCGTGGGGCTAGAGACGTAGTACTCAACAGGGAATCACAGGCTCTAGGAGCGGCAATAAATCTCCAAAAGGCACAGCTCGAATTTCACAGTAACTATTTAATTCCCCTCCCTATTATCCCTGAGAATATTTTAGCAGTTCTTGGCATCTTGGGGAGAGGAAGAGAAAGGATAGATTGCATTTCAATTAATAATGGCTGAAATGCATGGCTGCCCAGGGTAGGAGCTGTGGTGAGCCCGGAGCAGGGAGTTAGCTGAACAGGAGGGGAAGGCACAGCAGTCCCCGGGCACTGGAGGGCTAGTGCTAGGTCCTGCCCCAGGACGGCTCTGGCAGGGCAGCTGGGAGCAGCCCCCTCTGACCCATTCCCAGGCAGGAGAAAGGATGCTCTGCGCCTCTGCAAGCCAGACGGCTACTTTCCATGCTCCCTTCTTCCTCTTAAAATCTTTGCAGAGGACACTAGCTAGTCAGAGCCCTGAAGCTCACAACCCCACTCTGACACACAAGGTCAGACTCACGAAGGAGTCCCAAAATAGCCTGGTGAAGGGAGAGCCGCCCCGATGGTGAAGCTGGGGAGTGGCAGCATGGCCAGCCCTGGCTGCAGCACCTGAAGCCAGGGCTCTTGGCTGCCAGAGCCCAGCCTCAGTGGGACACCAGCGAGGACCGCCACAGTCCCTGCTTTTGGGGCGAGCAGGACTGCTCCTTGCTGGTGTGGCTTCCCCGCATTTGGCTATCCAACTGCTATCCAGATCCACTGCAGTGGTATGAAGCCCCCACCAGCAACTTGGGACTAGTAGTGCTGGGAAGTGAGATGCTTCCCCCAGCATGCGGGATACGCGTCTCCATCCCCTGACAGCTTTGAGGTGACTTGTGCTGCCAGCTCTGCCAGGTCTCCCACTGCCGGCAAAAGCAGCCTGGCCAGGAAAGCACCCTGGTTTGCACAGGTACCAGGTGCAGCAGGGGTGGAGAGGACAAAACCAGAGCTGCTCTGGCCCCATGAGCAAATCTTCAGGGCCCCGGTGCGTCACTGCAACACAGATGGACCACATCCCAGTTCCACTTGGCTCCTAACAGCCACGCTGAGGTCCCTGCACAAGGCACTTTCACCCCAAGCTTGGGTGCCTGGTGGCTTTGGGTACCACAGACCACTCCACACAGGACGTGCAGGGCTGCAGAGGGCTTGATTCAAACACCCTGAAGCACTCTGCAGCTCCCACGGCTGGGGTCAGGACCCCCAGGGAGCCCAAGGGATCTGTGGTCTGGGAGCTGGCCAAACTGTGCAGGGACCGCCACCGAGCCAGTGCAGAGCCGGCAGCACACCAGGCTGCATGGCACAAGCTGATGCAGGGCCAGGGAGCTGCGTGGAGCTGCCTGGGATCGCAGGCAACTATCGATTTGCTTTGCTTTCAAGAAAAAACCAGAGCAGTGAAGCCATAGGGGAGAGGGGGTGAGAGCCACGTGTGCGTGAGCTGAAGGAGAGATGGAGAATGCAGACAGCAAACAGGCATCCCCAGGGGCCGAAGCCTGAGCACATGCGCTACCCAGAGCTCTTCTCTCTCCCCCTCGCCCCAGCAGATGACGGAGATGCCCCACCACCGCGGGGGACACACGCACTCGGACGCCCCAAGCAGATGTCTGCACGCACGCACATCAGCTCTTCACTCGGGAGGCTGCTAAGATGCTGGATCCAGGCCCAGAAAGCCAGAACAGGTCCCGCTTGAGGGACTGCCTCTTGATTCAGAGGGTCAGCTGCAATTTAGGAGGTCTGATGAAGCAATAAGCAGCAGGAGCGAAGCCCAGGCTGACGCAGAGATGCAGTAGCCAGTGGAGAGCTGCCAAGAGCCCCCAGCCTCATGCTGTGCATCCCAGCCCTGCACCAGGGGGTCACAGCCCTCCGGGTCCAGAGCCCGTGCGGCACCTGCCAGGAGAGGCGAGACCTCCTAGACGCTGCACAAAACCCACCCTTTTACGCACAAAACCAACAACAATCTGGCCAGGGACACAGCGAGAGCTGACAAACACGCTCCTGCCCTCTTGCCCCAACGCACATCTCTGCAGGATCCCAGCTCCGACCCGCAGCCGGAGGCATTCCCTGCCTGCTGCATGCAGCCGGGGCACCACGCCGGGGCTGCTCCAACTGCTGGCATCTGCTGCCTCTCCCACCAGCCACCGCCTCCCCGGCAGATGTGCAGCACTCTGAGATCAGCATTTTGGGCTGCGGAAAGGTTTATTTGAGGCAAGCAAGCAGGGATCCCTGCTGAGAGGCTGAAGATGGGATTTCATCCTTACATCTGGTTCAGCTTAAAAAATCTCGCCCGAGCTGCTATAGATACAAATGAATTGTGTATGAGCGAGGGGGTGTGAGGCAGATGAGTGCATCCTGTACACAGACACATCGCACATCCATGGCTCCAGCTCTGCCTGGGTCCCAAAGCAGGGCTGGGGTGGGGACTACCCCGGGACAGAGATCTGGGTGAGCACAAACCCACCTGAGCAGCCATGGAGACACATGGCTGCTCTTGGTGGCCCTCTGCGGATCCCAGGTGCAGGACGACCACCTGAGACCACATTCTCTGGAGGACACCGTGCTGCAGCGTACAGCCAAATCCTTGGTAGCCTCTGCCCTCCTGCTGGACCCTGCCATTCCCAGGGCATGCACGCCCCGTGGGGTGACACACAGTCCCAGCCCCAAATCTCCAGTGTAATGGGATGCTGCAGAGCAAGGGCAAATGTGAAAGCCTTCCCCACACCTCCTGCTCTGCTGTGGCCATCCTGTGACATCCCCCTCCTTCAGTACACGCAGCTGCTGCATCCCACCCACCCTCTGGGTACAGGGCCAAACTGGAGCTGCCATCCCCAGCAGGGAGGTGGCAGGAGCTTCAGGCCACCTGATGGCCAAGCAGGTCCCACCAGCCTCTTCCTCCCCACCACTGCCCTTGGCTACCCCAGCGTCTCTCCTGCCCACCCAGGGTGACGCTGGCCAGGGAGGGGACCTGGCAGGGTGGTCTCGAGGGAGGCAGCCCTCTTGGCAGCCAAGCACCGGGCCAGAGCTTGTCTCCTCCCCCACATTTTATTCATGAGGCGTGACAAGTGGGTGAGCTACAGCAAGCCAAACAGCTCACCCAGAAGCCTCAGACAGCGAGAACGCAGGAGGAGCACGCCTCGGCTAGGGGCTAGACCCAGCCCCAGCACACAACATGCCATTCTCCGCTCTAACCGGGCTGGACAGGTTTGGAGGGTCCATGCGAGAGGATGCCCTTGGGTCCTGGAGTCAAGGGGTGGCAGATGTTCGTGAGTAGAAGCAGCTAAACTCAAGGTCTTGGCCAAAAGATAAAAACCGTTAGCTCGTCATTTTGCTGAGACCAAATTTCCTGCTAAACAGAGGCTGTGTTCAATGCTGGGAGGCAGTCCATGCTGCGTGGGAGTGTGGTGAGCCTGGGGGGAATTCTCCCCTCCACCACCAAAGCCCACCCACCGCTGCTGGCCAGGGATGCAGCAGCCTGGACAAGCTTTAGCAGGAGGGATCTGTCCCAGCCGAACAAGAAAAAAAACCCAAAACCCAGAAAGCAGCAAAGGGGCACTTTCTGAGGAAGGGAAAGGGCAAAGGAGCTGTCAGATGGTCTCCGACACAGTGGCATCTCCCGCTGGGCCTTGGAGGGGGCTGTGGAGTCAGTGCCAGGGTGTCCGGGACAGGAGCTGACACAATGGAAACATTCAGGCTGGTTCCTCACACGCACGCAAACGCGCCAGAGACAGCCAGGACAGAAAGGAGCTTATTTCTGGCTGATGCATGGAGGGATTTTCTGTTTGCTGCTGTGTTTTGTATTTGCGGCTTCCCGTATGGAAATGCTTTTTCCCTTTAACCTCCACCCACAAGCCCAATGGATTTTGTTGCAGTTTTCAAAACATATGGTGCATACATCAAAAACATAAAAGATACTATATTTAAAATATTACAAAGCAAGCCAGGAGCCAGCATTTTTAAACTAGGGCAGTGTCTGAGAGTGAAAAATGTGGGGATTTAGGATTTTCTATACCAGATCGGAGAAACAGCCCCGTTAGACGAGATAGAGCCAGGTTGGCAACCCGCCACCTTGCAGCAGACTGTTGCTTACATAGTCTGGTACCCGCTTCTGGGAGAAGATCCACCGGGTTAGCCTGCGCGTCTGCACCCTGCTATTTCAGAGGGACCACAGCGCTGCTGAGCCCAGCACCTCTCTGCCCTGATCATTCTTTAGCATCCAGCTGACACTTGGCAAGGTGGTCTGCACGTGACGCTCTAGACAGGCAGCCCCAAACCATCATGCACTGAGCTAATTTCTTCCTGGTTTCTTCTGCAATCCATTGATTCCCTGATGGGCTGCATACCTCCTGTATTACTCCACTAATCTCTCTGTGCGTAGCATCATTTATCTGGCCAATACAAGAACTGCAAGGAAGAGAAATTCTCGCCTTCTGCAGGCACAGGTTAGACCAGAGACTCCATGTCATTTCTCCAGGCTGGAGCTTGTTCTTCTGTTCTGCAGAGTGCAGTACACTCACTTGTTTTATTTTAAACCATATTCACACTGGCATTGTAACTCCAACCTGGGAGACTGCGTCATAGCCAGGGAATGAGGGGTGTTGGATTTGCTATTTTTAACTCCTTCTACTCCAGAGAGGGAATTGAAATAAAATCTCTGTCCAGAGACACTGTATAGATATTAATGCAATGAAATGGGAATTTGGAGTGGAGGTGACAGCTGGCAAAGTGAGCCCTGGCGTCACAGAGGGGACAATCTCCCCATAAATAGGATGCATGGAAGGGGTATACGTTTCAGAGCAATCTCAATGCCATCGGTGAGTGCTCAGAGGGACAGGAGGTTCAAGACCAGCCGTCCCCCAAGCCAGTTCCATTCCAGGGGATGAATTACAGGTCAGGGCTGGCAGCAAAACACCATCAGGAGCTTCTCTGGCAGGCTCCAAATTCCTCTATCCACTCTTATATCTTGGGAAGGTGCTTTCTAAAACAACTGGGATCTCATCATCTGTGCCCCTGGAAGTGGGGGGAAAACACAGCCCAGGCTGCAGCACAAAGGGCACTGCCACATCCCTTGGAGCCCTGCTAAACCATCAAACTGCCTGCAAACCGTGGGGTCAGAAGCGACAAAATATACACCTGCAGTCAATTAATACAGATGGTCCCACAAAAACTGTGCAAACCCTCTTTCAGAAAAGGGCTTAGCAGAGCCCCAGCCCTCCTGGTCCCAGTGGGGACCTCACAGCCAGGAGTCACACAGCACAGAGGGTGTTTACTGCTTTTCTTAATCTATTGTGATCCCCACTCTAATTCTACTAAAGGTAGCAAATGAAGCCTTTAAGTGGTCATAAAAAGATTGTACCTGCCCCCCATGGAGCTTATTTGAGACACCTGGCCATGCATATGGGTGGCAGAGAGGGGAGCATAGAAGGCACCAGAGCTGTGCAGGTGGTGGGGTGCAGTGGGGGACAGCACCACGCCAGGGAGAGCCCCATGGCCACCAACAGGTTTCAGGCACCACAAGCACCGAAGGATGGCGCAAGGCAACAGACAGGTGCACTGACCTGCAGGCTCCTCAGAACAATGTTAGAAAACACCATGTCACCATCCCCTTGCTGCCCAATGTCCATCTCACCCACCCCATCCTCAGTACCTGTGGTTAGGGTAAAAACCCCGCAGGACACAGCATCTTTTACAAGCTATGAAGAGCACAGCCCCTTGGCACTGCAAGGGTCAAGAGAAGGATACCCCGGAGGGGATGCTCCCCTACCAGCAGCACCCCTGAGCACAGTGGTAAGGGGCTGGCCAACAATGGTGACAAGTGCCTGATGGCAGCATGAGGCCTCTCTGCAAGCCACTGCCCCCACTCACCTAGCAGAGCCAAAACGTGGTTTCAGAGGGAGGAAACTCCTTCCCTGCAATGCAGGGATGTGCTAAGAAGTCCCCGGGGCAGAGCAAGCTGGAGCAGTCACGGGCCACCCCTGGTGCAGAGCCAGTGTGGGGCTCTGGGCAGCCTGCAGCTGCAAGCCCTGCCCGTGGCTGTCTCCTAGCACTCGTAGGTGTGTGCTCACACAGGCGTGCGCAGCCAGCCACCACTGCAGCCTGGCCTCCCCGCTTCTCCGCTGGCAGCTGCTGCAGGCTCAGGTCCATCCCGCTGCCCTGGGAGAGGCAGGTCCTCCTCTGGGCTCTGCAAAGGCTCCAAGCACTCCCACATGGGCTGGCAAGGCACTTTGGTCTCACACAAAGCTGTTCACGTTTAGCTTCTGCCATGTGTCAGTTTCAGTTGGCCGGAAACAGAGCTTTCGATATTAAAAGACAGCAGTTTTTGTTCTTCTTGCCATCTGTATGTTTGTGTATTTCCCCTACCACCATAATTAGCAGGCTGGGCTCCAGCCAGGCTCAGGAGGAGATCTTAGTAGACGTCTTCCCAGCAATCTGAACAGCTTTATCGTTTCTTTTATGGATCCCCTAGTACAGTTCCCATCACCGAGATCATCACAGCCCAAGCTGACACTCCCAGCACCCCAGCGGAGGCAGAAGGGATGGGGAGGCTGCACTCCAAATAGCATCAGCCCCTGCAGCTGCAAGGGTCAGCATCCAGCAGCACAGGGGAGGGCCAAAACCCCAGACCATGAAAGGCAGCAGGAGATTTGCCACACTCTTGCCATGTTCCCCAGCAGGGACCCATGTCACCAGCCCCTCCAGAGCTCTGCCAGAACAAGCCTGGCTCTCTTTGCCCGCTCTGGGCAAAGTGTGCACCACTGCAGCTAGCTGTGTACTATTTGCAAAAACAAGAGGATGAAATAAGTCAGTGTGGTCCCGACAACAAACGGAGCCCAGTTGATGCCTGGAATCTCCCTGCAGCTCCGAAGGAAGCTGGCAGCACTGTGTCCCCCTAGTCCAGGGCCAGCCACCTCCTTCCTGCAGCACACCCTGGTTTCCTCCCCCTCTCACCCATCTCCCAGCACTAAGGCTTAAAAAGTCACTGCGGCTGGTCAGGACTCAACCAAGCCCAACAAGACCTCGGTTTCCATCCCAGGCTAGCGGTGTTGGAAGCTTCTGCATGGGTTTCAGCAAGGACACCTCTCCTCCCTGCCCCTCCCCAAGCACACCCATGACTGCGCACCTTGGGCAAGCCCGGGATGCTCCAGGTGCACAGTCTCCTATGGCTGGTCCTGCTGCCCTCGCTGCAAATCCTAGCACAGAGAACGGCCAGGGAAGGGCTGTGCACAGCGATGTTTGCGAAGCACTTGCGTTTGAGCAGCTCTGGCAGCAAGAAGCTGGGTTGTGCCGGTTTCTCCATGCAGGACCACAGGAGAGGAGCGTTGCTGTTACTAACTGCTCCGCCTTGGCAAACCATATTCTGGTTTCAGGCTGTCTGATAAACAGACTTGAGCTTGCACATACACAGACATCTGCCTGAGGCAAACAGCAGGATAGAAATGTACAAGCAAATTTGGCAACTTTATGTGAATTAAATGTGCATTCAATTGAGATTTATGGGGGGGGTTGCAATAGCAATTGATTATCAAAATCAGATTATTTATGGGGGTTTAGCAACTATACAGGAGATTAATGTTGTTTCCAGAAAAGATCCTCAGTAAATATATGTTTCCCCAGTAATCAGCTAATAACACGTCATCCTAATTATCTCATGAAAGGGGCACAGAAGCTCTGACAAATACTGAAAAGATATATTGTTGTCTGCAAAGCAGCACCAGAAAGCCACAAGCCACACTCTGCCTTCAAACCACAGCTCTACTTGTGTCCTCCAGCACCAGAACATGGCCAGGGATGCATCCAAGTCCCTGCTGCCAGCCTTAGTGCTCCACATGTCACGGGCAAAGACTAGGTCTACGATCCAGACGACGCTTTGCCCAAAGACACAGGGAGGTTTGCAGCCTGGCGCCCTGAGTCTGGCCAAGGCAAGGTAAAGTCACCACAGTCACTTGCATGGTGACAGGTGATGATATCAAGAGAAAAAACAGCATGGCTCCAAGGGTGGGAAAAGGAAGCTTATTCCCAAGAGCAAGAGGAAAGCTGTGTATGTCCTGCAATGTATTTATACAGTTTTATATTCCTCTCTGCTGGCAGGTGATGGTGCCCCATTAAACCTAAAGGGACTGCCTGAGCTGCAACAGCTCCTCTATTTTCCTTAAGTAGCGCTTGCTCATTAAAAACATATTTATTGAAGATTAACAGTTCTGGCAGCAAGAGACGAATAAAGCTGTGCCACGCAGTCAGCCCTGCCAGTGCCTCCCCCAGTCCCCTGCATGAAGTCCTGCACAGCCCCCTCATGAGCTGGCAAGGGCCACCCCATGCTCTGACCTGCCCTCTCCCCAGACACCCGGATGTGTCGCAGGGATGTCCCTAGGGACCTCTGTCCCTGGGAGGAGGGGGCAGCTGGTCCCTCCGAGGGGCAGGAGGGTGCCCTGCCACTCCCCGTGGCCAGGGCAGGCGCAGGACCACTGCTCTGGGATGCAGAGATGCTCTGGCTGTCACCATGGCAACCCTGGTACACAGCCTGGCGAACAAAGCTGACAGGAGAGAAACAGAGAGGAAAAAGGAAAGGGGGGGGGGGCAAAAAGGAAGGAAAGGGAAACAGCCTAAAGTCATGGAGCAAAGGTTGGGGCAGGAAGGAGCGAGGGGGTGGGAAAGCACCAACGTTGTGGAAAAGAAAGAGTAGGAGAGCTGCCTTTGGGCAGCTCACCTTGGGACGACCTTCAGCAAGGCGACCCAGGGTGTATGCTAAGTGCACCATCGAGACCTTGCCTGTCGGCCATGCTGTGACTATCCCAGCAAAGGGTCCCTCCAGGACATGGCATGTCCCCACTGCCAGTTCCCAGGCTGGCAGCCTGAGGCTGCGCTGCGGGACATCCTGCTGCAGTGCAGGTGGGCAGCACCCTGCTAGAGTCCCAGGAGGCTGCATGGAGCCCTGAGGTAGCTCTTAAACCCCTAACTGAAGAAAACCTTAAGGTGATGGATAAATGGGTGCCTGGGGCCAGGTTATTCAGCACCTTCCTTCCTCCACTAGCACAGAGGGATTGGCCCAGCCTTTGAGTCACAGCACATCACACAGCATGCTAGCTCAGGGCTGCCCATGCTCCCACTCCCCACTGCACCCCAATTCCAGGACCCAGCCCCATTTCTCAGCCCAGCTGTGTCAGCTGTTTGTCCTGCTACTTCCCAAGCAGAGAAGGGCTGCCTGTGTCCCCTGAGTCCCCAAGAAGGCATTTCAGAGGCCAGACTGCCAAGACTCCCAGGTGGAGCACAGGGCCCTTTGGATCAGCAGCCAGTCCCAATCCCACAAGGGTGGGCCATCTCCACAGCTGGTTGTGAAAGGAGCCCCGAGGCAGTGGGGGACAAGGTACACTTGGTTGCATGGCTTGGGGCTCACCTGAACCCCTAACCCAGGGTCAGAATAGGAGGCAGAGATGTAACCACAAATATTGACATAAGCCCTTGTACTGCAAGAACATGAGCTGTGTCCACTGGCAAAGCAATCTCTGCGCTCGCCTCTCCATCCCACTTCATTAAAGGCAGACAATTAAAAAAGAGACATCAGGGTTTGGGTGAAGAAGCAGCAACTACAACTTCTCACAGCTGGAATGGAAAATGACATCCCACTTGGCTGTTTATTCTAATGAAATAACTAATCCCAAAGGGAAGCACCCCCTCTGCTGAGCTGCCCTCGTGATAGCTGAACATTAAACACAGAAACAGCCTCTTGCAGGTGGACAGCAAGTGCCCGGGTGGTGCCTCAGCCCACTGATGGTGGGGATGCGAGCAGGTACCTGGGGAGCAGGAGGTGGTCAGCGGGGCTAGCTGCACATGAAAGCCTGGCAGGAACGGGGCGGGGAGGGGGGAAGAGAAAACTCCTGAGAAAAACACTGGTGAAACAGCTCAGCCATTTTAGCAAAGAGAAGACGAGAGAAACCACTGAAGTAATTAGTGAGATGCTGCAGGAGCAGCTGGAGCAGGGCAGCAGGTTATGGGCACCCAGAAAGCTGCTGCTGTGGGAGTGGAGCACCCATCCCCACTGCAGCACAAGGCTGTCTCGGCAGGTAAAAGCACGCCTCTGCACCAGTGCTCACACAGCAAGACACTCTCAAAGGGGGCTTAATATCCCCCCCAGCCACATCCTGAGCCTCCACTGGTAGGACAGGGGGTGGCCCAAGCCATGAGGCCGAGAGGTGCCAAGCAGGGCTCAGTGCTGGGCAAGGACAAACCAGGCTAGGGCGGTGGGGGACATGGCAGGACAAGGCACATCGAGAACAATAACCCCCCCATAAGCATACAAGGGGTTTCAGCACAGACGTAATGCTCTCCCCTCCTCCCTCCCACACTCCTGCTCTCCTCAGCTCCTGCATACGCCCAGAAACCCAACTTCAAAAAGGAGGGGGGGGCTGCGAGTGCAGGAAGCGGCAGGCAGGCAGACGTGGCTGTCTCCTGCTAAAAGCCTTCGGTGCCTTTCATCAAGGCTGGCGGAAAAACAGCCTTCAAGCATCAGGCTGAAGGCGAACAGCCAAGCCCTGGTATCAGGTCCTGCTGCCCAGCAGCCCTGTGCTCCTGACATGGGCCAGCCAGAGATTTAACCCATCCTCCTGGATGGGGGGGGGGTTTAGCCCTCCCCATCCCACCTCCCTGCTATATATACGTAAATAAATCCATCTGTGTACAGTAAGCACCAGAGATCCTCTTAACCCTCCACACTCTCTGCTCTGGAGTCAGGACTAAGCGCTGCCACCCCGTGCCATAGGCACGGGAATTGGGGCATTCTCCGGTAACAAAACCATTTATGCAGCTCAACTTGCCCACACTGAGGTCACGGCTCCCTTCCCTGATGAGATGTCCATCCCAAGCCGAAGCGACAGTCTGTCCCCAACAGCCTCTGGAAGCCACATCTTCCAGCTCCTCATTAGTGACAATTAACAGGCAATCAACAGGCCCAGCAGAGCTGGCACTTTCCAGGGAACAAGTCCCCTTTCAACGGGGAAAATGAACATGTGCTTTGTTGTGCACGCTTCTGGCTTAAATGAGCCAAAACCTGCCTGCCGAGGAACAGAATTATTTGCCAAAGTGGACCCTTTATGACACCTGACCATCCAAGCGGAGAGCGAGGGCTGGGGCAGCCACAGATGACCTCTCTTGTCAAGCCCTTGCTGTGCCACGCACCCGTGGGATGCTCTTGCAGCAGCCCAGCAAAGGGCAGGCAAGGTGGGAGGTAGGGGCTGGGGGTAACCCCTGCCTTGGGGAGGGTAACAGGCACTCGCCAGCATGGCCTGTGCTGCTGGCTCAGAACCACCCACTGCTCCTCCAGAAGTTATTCCAGACCAGGTGAGAAGCTCCTCAGAGTCAGTAGAAGCCACCCAGGGCAGGAGGCACCACTTCACCCTCCCCAGGCTAGGGGGCAGCCCTGGGGTTTGGGAGAGGAGGTAGGGTAGAGACCTCAGCACCCACAGAGGGTGGCTGGGCTTGGACTTCAGCTCCTGAGCTACAGCATTAAAAAACGCTGTGGGCTGAGAAATACAGTGAGATCGGCGCACAGATGAGTGGCAACTCTTTGCAAGAGGCCAGTGCAAGGAGTGGGCAAGCACATGCTCTCTGGCTTCATCATTCCCCAGCCCAGAGCCAGGCAGGGCTAACCCATCACCATTCTGCTTCCCTGGGCATTTGCCTAGCTGATGAGGAAGAAAAAAAAAAAAAAAAAGACAAGAAAGCAAGCAAGAGGGAGACTGCCTGGATGTGAC